>JAWQRJ010004105.1:0-11358 GCA_033557515.1 Diorygopyx duplodentatus
GGTCACGCGAGCAACGTGCGTTTGCTGTCGAAGCGTACTTTTTGCAGAATCATTCTATCGTTGCAGTACAGCGTGCGATGCGTACTCATTATCAAATTCCCCCTCGAAATGCTGTTCCTGACCGTAAATCGGGTGGAAATCGCATTCCACGAGAGATGCTTCAGAGTTACGCAAAACTTCCGAAACCGACTGCAGCACTGCATTGACAATGAAGGTCATTACTTGCAAGACCTGTTGTTTAAAACTTCTTGAATGGTAACTTCCACTTGTCTCCTACTGATGCCAACATATAATTTCATTCAATCATTTCTTGTTTTTCTAAAATTAACCTGCAAAGTTAGGGATACTTCCCTGCCCCACCCTGTATTTAGTACAACAAATTGTACCTTAATTTTTTGAAAATCAATTCTACACCATGTAACTGTGGATATAACGGAATTTCTGTTGAAACTTTTTCAGATTTCTTTTCAAATTGTTGCGTTTTCAATTGTAAATATTTTGGTTATTACAACGCTTTGCACCATACATTTTAGCTTATACCCGCCCTTAATTCATTCATAATACATTTTAATTCATCAAAATCTTAAATATTATTTATTTAAAGCGTGATATATCAGCAGGTATACTATCAAAGTGTACCCTTCATTTCTATTGTGCTGCCATCTATTTTTTATCATATAAAAATATCCCCCTTTTAATAGAATACAAAAAAAAATTTAATATAACTTGCAAAAAGTTAGATCTGAAAAGCGAGCTTTTTTACTGATCAGATTAATGGTTCACAAAATATTAATTACTAAGTCAACTTGGAAGGTACTTAACGATATTAGAGATATGGTTTTAACAGTTTAAAAGTTTAGTCGATTGTGTAATTGTGGAGGACAACGCCAAACCGGAAAATTGTACAAATTTTTTAAACATTCAGATAGACGTAAGATAAACGTAAATTGTTATATGGTGCTTAAAATAATTCATCTAAACGTACAGTCCCCCAAATAAAAATTGTACAGTAATAAGTTTTATTGAGTATTGGTTGGAACGGCATAAACCACAGTATAAACAACTAAAAGATTTTGAATGTGCTCGTACGAAACCTAAACATGGGATACTATTATATTTGTTAGGAACGATGTTAGTTATGTTAATCGACAGGATTTGGTAGAACTGTCAATGGGAGGACATTGTGAAGTGTGTGCTATAGATATAAAAGAGCTCAAAACCACAATTGTTACAATTTAAAGTCCTCCGAAAGGAGATTTTAATATGTTTATGGAAATCCTGGCTCAGCCAACCGAGCTTCTAAATTGTATTGATAATTTTTTGTTGAATGATGTTGTGGCTTGGGTTGAGGGTTCACTTGTGTCCGATCATAATGCTATAATTATGGAGTTAAAAATAAACGATGGACAGGAGGTTGAGGTGTGGTTCAATGACAAAGATGGAACTCTTTAGGTGTTATTCCATGGCGGGGGAGCTAAATCTTGATTTCATAAGCAATAATCTAATCAAAATAATGGTGAATGAAAAGTTTAATAGATTCTTATTTTTAATATTCAGGGGTGGACATAAGACGCTGTGATTTAACAACAAATTAAGAAAAATGCGTGATGATATCCATCTTCTGTTAATGTTTTTAACAAATTCCCAAGTGATGCAAATAACAATGTTAAAGGATAAACAGAGAGTTTAACAATTTAATACAACCTACATTTACGCATGTACGATCTTGGGTTTAGCATTAATTAATTCAAATAAAATTTGTCACAGAAATTATATAAACTTTAAGCACGATTGCTTAGAAATTAAAAAATAAATCTTCAGCCAATTATATTGAAGAAGATTGAGTTTTCAAATTAAGAATTCATTGGCTAATACTTTTTTAACTTTATAACAATGCTTTGCATTGTAGTGAAGTATCCGCAAAGTAAAATAAGATGTTGTAAAAATAACTTACTCATTGCTTCTAAATTAATGGTATCAGCAATGGTTTTTGTGACAGCTTCCACTGATATTGCCTTTTCGAAAGCTATTTTCTTAACTATTTTACCACACTCGTTATACTGCATCCGAGCATCTTTATCAGTTGGTCGTACTTTTGCAACCTGAAAAGTAAATATGTATCTAAATATGCAGATATGAATCACCCACAAGAATCTTTTAGATAATGAAAATAATCTTGCTGAGTGCTGAAATAAATTGTTCAAATAAAAGTTACAAAGGTTTGCAGTGTCTATGAAAATTTTAATTATCTTATGGGCTAAATAAGGGAGAACATTACACTTTTTACTATTATATTAATCACTTGTTTTTGCTCAAATATTTTAAAAACCATGAGAAATATGCCTGGGAATTAAAGGAACTTTGAGATGCATATTTATACTAAACATTACAAAAAACATTAAAAGAATACAAGCAGCAATAACTTACATATTCATAATCCTTTAAAGCTTCTTTAAATTTTCCTTGTGACATTTTCGCCGCAGCTCTCCTGTAATACCCCTTAATGTACGTTTTATCCAGTTCAATTGCCCTAGACGCATCGGAAAATGCGTACCCAAAGCATTCCATTTTAAGATAGGCGAAGCTACGGTTCCCATAATAAATAGCGATTTTATCATTTAATTCTATTGCTTTCGTATATAATTCTATGGCAGCATTGTAATCTTGCTCTACAGAGAACAGCGATTTATAGGTTATGGTCACAGTGTCATCTAATTAATATTAAAAATAAATAAGGGGTTTTAAGAAGGAACGGGCGAGTTATTTTCGGTCTGCACCAGGTGCAAAACGGGTCATTATGCAACAGCAATCATCTAGGATTAAAAAAAACTGCATAGAAATCGAAGTGCTTACTTTTAAAAAGATCGTTCGCCTCCGCCTTATACTTTTCGGCTTTTTCGACATTTTCCTGCGAGATATTGTCGCCCTCCTGCGTGTCTGAGCTCATAGTTTAATGAAAAGCAATAAAATCCTAATTAAAATACTATCTTAACACATTAAAATTGCTCATCGGCTAAAACATAAATTGAGGCAAACAGGGATTTTTGTTGTCAGGTGTGCCAACCTTGGGTAACTTGTCAGCTAATTTCATTGACGAACTATTCAAAATATTCAGTCTTGGCAATTCGTATTTTTAAATAATTTTTAAAATTTAAACTCTTTTTTTTAAATAAACCTTAAACAGAATAACGCCTAACTTAGTCGGCATTTTGAATTTCAAATTCAATTTAATTTTAGAAATATCTAGTGTGAAACACACACGACTTTCTCTTACCGTGTTTAAATTCTCAGGATAAATTATAAATGTATGAAAAATATGTGATAGATCTATACGTTGTTCTTAAAATTTTAATATGTGAATAATTGTAATACAATAAAATTAGAATGATGCATGCCTGAGCCATGTCAAATGTATTTTGTAAAAAAAAAATCTCAAATATCTCCCAAATGTATGTTTAATGAAATCGATCATAAATTCACAAATGGAATAAATTATAGGGTGTTCCATTAAAAAAAAGTTACGCAGTGTTTAAAAACAAAATTATCATATACAAAATTCATATATTAAAAACTAAAATATATACACTTTCCACAATTTTGAAATTATAATTTGCAAGGTAGGCTTATGATAACTCCGCTTGGTAATGGTAAAATATAATAACCTAAAAATTGTTTTTATTAATTCCTTACTTATGCATTGAAAACTACACTTACATATTCTATTTTTTATGCCGTCAATAAAGTCCGGGTTGCCTTCATAATAGAAAATATCACCTCTGTAATAATTAGGAAAACAATAATAAATGTCAAATATTAAAAATGTAATTCTTACCGTTTATTTTTTTTAATTACTTTTAAATCAACTAAGTTAGAAAGGCTATTTGAAATTGTATCTAAACTAAGACTATATGGGTGCGTAGAATTGTTTGAGGTAACGTATAAAAGTCTTTCAATTTGACATTGGGTTTCTGAAAGAATGTCATGTTCTGCAATTATGTCGGAAGACTTCACCTGTAAAAAACAGTGTTTGAAAACGCAATCTACATATAAATATAAACAAACTTACATCCACCAATGTGCAACAGAGAATGTAGTAGGCGTGGAAAAATGGTTGTAAGATACTAAACAGAAAATTATGTAATTTTTCTTTTTTTTTATTTAGTTTTATGTAGTTCCCGTCATCATCTATAGCACTTAGTTGCTTCAGTACTTCTATACTTTCTTTAAAATCCTAAAATTAATAAAAGAACACGATTTAAATTAATATGGCTAAAGTTTTACACAGGAAAAAAAGATGTGCAAAAGTATAAAAAGAATACACTACGGTGCAAAGATTAAAAGAAACAGAAGAAAACGGAAAAGGAAATGTGTATAAACTACGGAAAACTGTCGACCAACGCACCCTTCTGGAGTTCTCTGCAATCAATACAAATTCCCTAGTAAATAGAGATCTCAAAAAGCTAAATTCCTCGAAAAGTTTGTCTACAAAAGAAAAGGAAGCACGTGGTTAAACCTTGGCTGGAAAATTAGTAGCTACTAATTTACGAGATTTCAAAGGGAACGTTCAAACTATACGGGCTTTGATCCTAACTTTCGTAATAAGATTTCTATGTTGCGAAAGTTAGAAGCAAATATCTACTGCGTATACTGTACCTGTTTGAGTTCTAGAGATGTTACGTCGCAATACCAGAACAACAAACGCCAAATTTACGAAATAATGCAACACGGGATTCACGTAAATTTGTAACATCACTGACGGCACTGTTTTTGTCATTGTTTTTTCACTTAAACGGTACCCTTTTAACTTTCCTTTGTCTACATTTCCTAACACTATAGCATCTTGGCTTAAATAAAATTCTCCGCCTGCATTTGTTCTAATTAAATTGCGATGTACATTTACAGAATCTAGTAGTCGTTGAGGTGTTCCATCAAAATCTGTTAATACGCTCCTACTTCGTAGAATATTGTTCAACCAGTTCACGTGATTCAGCAGTGTTTCTAGCTTGATTGTCTTTTGCAACGATACTATTCCTAAATTACTAGTTAAAACGGTTGCAATTAAATTAAATGTCGTGATTACGCAAAGTTTTTGTTGAGATTCTACGATTTTCTGTGCCAAAAGGGACGTCGCTTGTCTTTCCGCTTCAGTCGTATTTTGAGCGTATACTGAATTTAAACTGTGTATGGATCTGTCGATTTTTTCTTCGAAGAATTCACGAGCTGATATTGGATCACCAAAGTTGACGTAGACGTTGCCAAAATTTTCTCGTATGATCTTAAGTGACTTAACAAAGCCCTAAAGATCAAATTTACATTTATATAACTTGATTGACTATTGGTAATTTGACTTACCGAAGTGCTTTCCTTCGGTTTTGGAACCCCAAGCAATTCAAAAGCAAACAATCTCTCTTCCATAACCCTATCGTAGCTTAAGTTAACGGGTACAAATAGAATGTCGGGCACCTCGCTATTGAAAAAGGCCCTAAGAATCATGGTGAGCAAGCCAAATTTTGGATACAAGGATTTTCCAGTTCTGCTTCTCGTCCCTTCCACGAAAAACTCAATGCCTTTGTCCCCCTTAATGACCAGTTGATGAACGTATTCTCTGAACGCATCCCAGTATAAACTGTCGCTGTTGTACGTTCGACGCATGAAAAATGCACCAGTGTTCCTAAGAACGGTACCCATACCTTTCATCCCGTGAAAATCTAGACGGAATAGGGTTATATAAATAACAGGGACGGATGGGATGATAAAAAAAAACTAGACCTACACCTTACAGTAAATGTTTTTGTGTCAATTTTTTTAATATTTTATTTTTTTATTGTGTCCCGTAAAGCTATGGAAAAAATATACTGCGGTGTTCTTATTGCCCCCCAAAAATTATAATTTTTAATTTAATTTTTTATTGCCTTTTGCTCCATATCAAATATATCTGGAATTTTTTGGCTAATGCGTTTCACACTTGCAATAATAATAATAATAATAATAAACATTACACCCCCACACTACTTCACCCCCTTACCGCAGAGGGTATATCGTCATTTTTCCAAATTTCAATAAAGAATGACAACTAACGATTTTCCAAAAATTTAGTTACAAATGGTTAAGTGGTTTTCAAGATATTGCTGATAATGTGATAAAAATTATAATTTTTGAGGGGCGATATCTCAAAGGGGGTGAAAAGAATGCCCCAGTATACCTTTTTCCGTGGCGTAAAAGCTTCTTTTTATGAAGAACGTACTGTCAATATTTTTTTCTATCTTGTGATTTATTTCAAATCTTTATCTATTTAAATAATCACACAAAAAAAGTTTATCATTGAGGGGACAATGATGTTTTTTATCACTAGATATCCATAATGGACATACTTGTTAAATGTGACCAAAGTTCTAGTAAATCTTACTTAAATGGTAAATTTTATAAATTTACGTATTTATGTGGATGTTGTTTTTGCTAACGTCAATTAGGAAATGATAGACCCATAATTTAAGTGTTTTTTGTAGTTACTTTTAGATAATTACTTAATTGTTTTCTGTTATTTAAGAATACTTCAATGTACTACATCAATGTAATTAGATAAACTACTTGAAAGAAACACATTTTATATTAAAACTATCAAAGTTATTCAATGTATCTGCACTTTTCTTTTTTAGTTGAAGTAATATTTTAGCAGATTATTATTACTATGGCAAATATATAAATTAAACTCTTTAATTCTCTTACGTTAGCATTTTCCTAATTAATTTAAATTTTATTTAGATATCCCTAGTTATTTTAGTTTTAAATTTGACACACGTTATAAGTTGGCAATCCTGTTATTGACACATGTGACAGTTGACTTGTAGCTGTCAAAATAATCAATGACAGATGACAGTAATTAATAAATATATTTTTCTCACCCATTCCTGCTGCTATAGCAGGAATATCTATATCATAATAGAAGAGCACGTAAGACATGAGAATAAAATCAGCGTAACTTCGATGGCTGGGTACGTACATAATTGGAATATCACCCATTTGACGTTTTATCTAAAAAAAATTAAATGCCCATATAAAATTGTAAACTTGCTAAAAATAACTTACACTTAGTATACTTTTTCGGTTTACAAATATTCCATCACACACTGTGGTTGTTATTTGCGTTAGAACGTATCCTAAAATTCGGATAACCCACAGCTTTCTGCTATACCCGATTTCATCCAGTATTTCCTCGATTTTTCTCACAACTAATTCTTTGGGCACGTTTCCCTGGCAAACCTGAAATATAAGTGTAATTACAAGAAAAGAAAACGTTATTTTTTGAGGTTACCCTGTCAATTAAATTTAATATCTTGGGACTTTTCAACACCTCTACCTTAATTTGCTGTGGGGTGTACTTTTTGTTATGTTCACATGGAGAAATTGTGTTTAAACGCCTTAATGCCCAAACCCAATTCGTAATTGCTGTACGTCTCGGTTGCAAAATGTCTTCAAAATCATATAACGTTCTACTGTCCATAATTAACTGATAAAATTGAGCAGAAAACTTAGGAACACTCGCGAATCTAATGGAAATTTGAATCGACTATAAAAACGCTTTATAAACAACTGCAGAGCGCAACTGAACCCGATAAAGGCGTGTCTAATTATGCATCTAGTATTGAACGTTCGCGGCTGTCAAAATGAAGCTATTAAGTTGCCGCCGTTGAGCTAAATTTTATTCCGTGATATGAAAAACAATTAAACTTGAGGAAAGAAAATCATTATGGCAATCATCAAGTTTATTCATTAAAACTTTTAAAAAAGTTTGTTCTTAAATAAGGTGACCAGATTTCGAATTTCGAAATTCGGGACGCTACACATATAATTTTTTTTGTAAATAAATAATTTTATTATTATTGTGGTGGAGGTTTTATTTTTTAATAGTGATGTATATATTTTTTTAATCAATAAAATATTTTCTAAAATTATTTGTCGGCATGGCTAAACGATTTTCGATGTTGCAAAAACAACTTTGTGTTGATCCTCACTGTTGTGTGATTAAAAATTAAGCTACACGTATTAATTTTTAAATTTAGGTAGATTACATTATGATTAACCCTTTCTAGGTACTACGTTGGCGACAATATGTCGACATCGTAAATTCCTTTGCAACTCCGTTAATAATGTACATATGTATTGTTTACCCGATTATGCCAACTCAAATCTTCAATGGGGTTTATCAAAATCAATGGAACCCATAGGGGGTATCTTGAAGAATAAGACCATAGATTAGCCGTCTTCAAAAATTTGCATTAAAGACCTCAAAAACCGTTTAGAAAATCTTGATGATTAGCTTAGATGCGGTGAATTTGTATTGGTGCAAAACAAAACTAGTGGAATCCATCTTAAATTTCCTCCAGAGTAAGAGGAGCAACTCACCATCTTTATGGTCACACACTTTGATGATTATGCCATCTCAAATCTTCAATGGGAAATCTTCAAAATCAAGGGATACATTTCATATACTTACCAACATTTGTAGAACCATGATGTAAAGGTATAATAAAATAAGCATCCTTATCACATTTGACCTTTAATCGTTTTTCATTCAGTTACAATTCTCATACAAATATGATCTACAAAACTTTTATCTACTTGATTTTCGTTTCGTTAAAAATAACACTCTTAGTTGCACCTTGCAGCCAGTACATCTCTAATTGTAAATATTAGTGAATTTATGGTACAAACGAAATTGTAGTACTACGTACGGGTGCTTATTAGATCGAAGTGCAATCTATTAAGAAAAAAACCAAACAAACTTACAAATTATTCAAATATTCTTGCAACTACGCAAACTACGTACCTTTAGTAAAATTAGGAAAAATAAATACAAAAATTTAACAAAACCGTTGACAAAAACTACGTTTCATTTTTTTTTTTACTTCAACGTTTAATTTACATAAGTATATATTACTGCATAAATAGATTTAATACAAAACGCTTCTATTGATCTCATCGAAAGTAGTTGAGGAAATAATTAATGATACTTTAATATTGGCGTTATCTTAAATTCATTAACAGGATCAGAAACTCAAAGAGAGGAAAACTTGAGATGAAACAAATTTACTATACAGACGGATAACTATATTTATACACGTATTTTTTTTTTGATAATAATAATATAGATGGTTATCAGAGTAGGACCTGGTACAAAATAAGATTTTTTATGTAGACATCCACGCCAATATCTGAAACAAAAAATTAGTCGTATTTAAATATTTCAAAATCTGGTTGCAAACAATTTATGCTATATTTGTTTATTGCATTGTTTAATTCATTAAAATCTTATGAAGTAAAACCAAAATTAATACCAAGAACAAGTACATTCTTGTGTTGTTATAATATACATAAAAAGTGGGGTAAGTGAAATTGTATGAAGAGTACCGTACTTACCATCATTATTTAATACAGACAACCCTAGAACTATTTTTTTAATACTGTAATTGAATTCGCAAAATTTTATTGTTATTTTCTCCGTTTCTAATATTTTAATTGATCTGCATTAGCGAAACTGTACTGTACGTAAATTGGTAAAATCGTCATAATTTAACCTGCACCCCAGTAATATTTTTTCTGTGGTTTTACGGGATATCTGTATAAGGATATGTACCGCCAGCTTATATTTTTTAATTACAACTGTAACAACTTTGTATAAAAGCAATTTAAAATAGAAGTAAAATATTTATTTATTATTAATAAAAATACACAGACAAATAGCTAATAATATTCGTACCTACTCAACAACAAAAAAAAAACATTACTAATTTAGAGGAAGTGTTCTCGATCGCGCCGAACGCGACACTGGCATAACTGCAATCATCGAATCAAAACACAGGGCTGTAAAACTAAATCTTTATATGCAACAGAACTAATTACAATAAATAATTAAAAGTAACGCTATCGCGGACCGTGTTTACATAGTAAGTGAAAGTTCCCAATTGTTAATTTAATTTCCCTATCGGCTCTTTAATCGAGACGCCGAGCGGACGCAACCAGTTACCTAACGTACGTGTTGTGTGCTGACCTCGGCAAGTTCGAAACGAGCGCTTCTTCAGCAGCAGCCCGACTTGGTGCTCTCGATCGGGCGGCCCTGGTCTATCTTCACTTTGCTCGCTTGGTCGACGGCGGAGGACGGGGGGCCCACCCTGTTTTTGATCTCCGCCGCCATGGTCATGAAGGCCTGCTCCACGTTCGTCGCGCTCTTCGCGGAGGTTTCCAGAAACGGAATGCCTAATTGATCTGCATATTCCTGAAAGGAAAACACATAATTCGATAACCAAGCAGATTGGAGCATTTTGAAAATATCAAAGAGCATCTTTCAAAGCACGTAATATGTAAGTCTATTAGCAAAACTTTAGTTTAGTTAAAGACGAAAATATATCGCATCAGGAAAAACGATGACATCGAAAAATTGCAAATTACCTTAGCTGTGGTGTAATCGACAACTTTTTTTGTAGTAAGGTCGCTCTTGTTGCCGACCAGCAATTTGTTAACGTTGTCGCAGGCGTAACGATCGATTTCCTCGAGCCACTGCTTGACGTTGTTGAACGTGTCCTGGTCTGTGCAATCGTAGACCACTATAATACCGTGCGCCCCCCTGTAGTAACTCGATGTGATGGTTCTGAACCTCTCTTGGCCAGCCGTGTCCCACTGTAAACGAACGTAAGCGTCAAAGTCACCGATACGTTGTGGAAGGCAATTACGTATCGAGAGCCAAAAAATTATTTTGTACGTCAAAAATTACAGAATAATTTACGAGCGTTTTTGAGTGTGCTGAGTAATTATTTATATATTTTTGAAATTGCGTACATGGCTTAGATTAAGAAAGTGAGGTTACAGCATAATTTTTTTCGCGTTATGCAGATTTAAATTTAATGCGCAAATTAAAATCCTAATTAATTTAGGTTTTTGGTGTTTCAATTTCTGAACCCATCCTAGACTTGTTGTGAAAATGTGAATAATCATATTATCGTCAGGAAGCAAAACTTGAATTATAAATACAAGGGTACTTACAATTTGTAGTTTAATGGTTTTTCCATCTAACTCTATGGTTCTGATTTTCTGCAAAACAAAAAAAAATATATAGAAATAAAACATTATTTCTAACATTGTTATTTCTACTTACAAAATCTACTCCAATTGTACTAATGTAGCTTTCTGTATAAGTATCATCCTGTAAAAATGTTCAGAACAAAAATGATATGATTAATACTATGGATATACGGAGCGTTCAAAAATGATTGACCGGAATAAATTTTGAGCGAAAGTGAAAAGTCCGTCTAAACTTAATTCTATTCCGCTGCAACTTCATGTTATTTACAGTTTATTTTAGGA
>JAWQRJ010004106.1:0-11357 GCA_033557515.1 Diorygopyx duplodentatus
ACTTCTAAGGAGAAATAAAGCACACTGACACATAACTACAGAAAATATGTGCACGTCGCTGCCTAAACTAAAATGTAAATAACATGAAGTTGCAGCGGAATAGAATTAAGTTTAGATGGACTTTTCACTTTCGCTCAAAATTTATTCCGGTCAATCATTTTTGAACACTCCGTATTAACTCAGCCTTTGTGGTCTATTTTAGGTTTTTATTTTAATTACCCTTGTTTCAATTAAAAAAACTATTGTTCAGCAGGCGAAGACATCTGGTGCAAATGGCGCAAGGCTGAAGGAAGAGGAGAACTCAATAATTTCCACCACGATAAGCCACCTCTGACTGCGGAACTTCAAAAGGTCATAAAACCAGTCTATGAAGATTTATCACGAGATGAACTGTTGGCCAGATGTTTAAGAGCACAAACACAAAATAACAATGAATCGTTAAATTCATTGATCTGGACTTTCGCTCCTAAACACCTGCACTCTGGCACAAAGATCGTTGAAATAGCAACTTTTCTTGCCGTGATTATCTTTAATGAAGAATTTAACGGCATTTTGAAAGTTTTAGTTACAATGGAATGTCAAATTGGCTACGTAACTCAAGCCTCGTAACTTACCTACGTAAGTTCGCTAAAACAGCGAGAACTGATGCCAGGAAGCAACAATCGGCCTTGCAGAATTTTTTTGAGAAAACTGAAGGTTCACTTTATGGACCAAGCATAGCAGATTAAGGGTGAGTCAAAATTGTATTGGTTGTAATCGTATTGGAACCTTTAAATGCGTTTTCTCAAAACTGTATTTTTCTATCTGGTGACCACGATATCTCCAAATCTAACGGATTCATTTGAAATTGAATTCACTTATTCAGTACTCATGTAGATACTTTGCAAACTAGGATAATTCTGATTCATCAAGCCGTTTTTTTTTTCATGTTGAAGAAGTCGTGAAAAAACACCAAAATTCACGAAAAAAATTTCAACAAGAACCAAAAATTTACCTTGCAATATTTTTTAATAATCCTAGTCCAAAAACTAGATAATAATTCACAGATTAAAATGCCGTATGATTTTTTTGTTTCAGATAAGAAGAACGCCCGTAATCGTGGTCACCGTAAAAAACTTTTTTTGAAGATAAGTGGCTAAGTTGCCGTGCAGTTCAGTAGTGAGCAACGATTTCGGGCTGAAAAAATTGTAAAGTGTGCTCAAAATATGAGTAAATATATGGTGAAAAGTTGGCAGTTGTATGTTTATTTAGTACGCCAACAAAAATCCAAAAAAATGCGAAAAAAACAGCCTTCACACGGAATGACTGCCTTAATTGACATAATTACTAGAGCGAAGTTCACTTTTACTAAATCCTATCCAAGTTATAGAGGAACTTAAATTAATACATTTAGACCAAAATCATAAATTTCCTTTTGAAATACTAACTGAAAGAATTGGAACAATTGAGGCTTTGATAAATATAAAATCTATTTATAATAATATAAAATCTGGTTCGTGATGATAATTGAAATACCGTTAATCAATAACGAGGAATTTCAGTATTTTGAAATATATCGAACACCAACAAAATTCATTAATAATATTGTATATATAGAAAGTAATTTTCAATTTATTGCAATAAATTTATACAAATTAATAACCTTTGTACGAGAATTATCACTAATGAATATTTTCGATATCAAGTAGAAAGAAAAAACAATTGTGAATATTGAATTGTAACAAACAATGTAATTGCAAATACTTGTAATAATATTCAACAATTTGCGATAACTGAATAAAATTTTGGAACTATTGTTATCGCTTTTAAAAATATGGAACTAATGAAAACATGTGATTAAATAACTAAGCAACATGGGATTTATGGAACTTATTTTATAAATAAAGTAAATCAGTGGAGTAATAAAATTAACAATATTGTTTTTTTAAAATTATAAGCGAATAAATGTAAAAAGCCCATTATCGTTAATTCCAAAAATAAGCAATCATGTTATTGCTAAAGAAAAAGATGATATTGCAATTAAAAATTTAAGGCCATGTCGTTTATAATAATAATAATAATAATACCTTTATTGTGTTACTGAGCACAATAAAGGTATTAGGAGTAAGAGTACTGGGCAGTACTCTTACACTCATCACAAACAACATCATAAGATCCAGTACATTATAAAATCTTAAGTAAAGTCTGTTTCAATAGGCACTTTTTGAGTAGGAGTATTTTATTTAAAATAGCCTGACTCATAAACCACGGACCTCGTTGGCTCCTGGATAATTTTTTCATTTAACTTATTTAATTGCGTGAATTGCCCAAAGCACGCACTTGTCAGTATATATTATAATATAATACATAATATACATAATGAAAATTTACACAGTGATTTTACAAACACACATCTTCAACGCTAGGGTGCATCGGTCGGCAGGTCGTCAAAAAATTCGTGAATGCTGTAAATAGCCTGATTTAATAGATGTTCTTCAATGTGTTTAAGGTACAATTTGCCAGAAACTTTCTTAATTCATTATTGATGGTATTATAGAATTTTATACCAAAATAATTTGTACCATTTACGCTGCGCGTGATAGTACTGATAGTTGTACTACTATATGTGATAGTTTTTACATATTTTGTATCTGATAAACTAATCTTCATTGGCAGCTCCAAGTGTGAAGCAATACCCAAGTGATCTGAAGATAACAAATAATTTGTTTCAGACTGCAATGGAAAGTCGAAATTTACAAATTATTATTATACTGATTGATATTTGTTCGGTCAGGTTGGCGCTATTGCTTTGCTACGTGAAAATGTTTACTGAAAAGTGCCGGTTCACTAAAGATTTAAAAAACAACAAAAGTACGCGCAGGTAACTTTAGTTGCGCATGGGAAACAAGACATCGAAGGATTGGTATACCTTTTGGGAATAAAAGTAAAATTGTCCTTCAAGATGTATTGTAAAAATTGTACAGTTTGGTTGTCATGATTTTGATTATACTGACATAGTATAATCAAATATGCAAGTATTCAAATAGTATTAATAATGCATCAAATGTTCAACGCAAAAAGGAAAGAAAAGAAATAAAGGAGGTGATGCCCTCCCAATTCTATTATTATATAGTTCCAGATTTAAACAAAAACTATCAGAACGAATCATATAAAGTTCACTGCTAAGGCCACAATAATGAAATTGAAATATAAAAAAAATTAAAAAGTCGGTATTTAACATTAAATATCTCTTTTCGGGCGATTTATGTTGTTTTATAAGTGGATACTAGATATAATAGTATCTAGATACAATCTAGTCTAGTAATAATATGATTTTTAGGAGCAAAAATGTTCATTAAGTGACGATTGGTGTTTATGATACATGAATATGATTAACTGTTTTTAAAAGCATTTTTAATATGTTTTTACATGAAGAATTTATGGGGTTTTCCGGACTCAACAAAGATAAAAATTTCACAAAATATAGCAGAAGGCTGAACTTGATTTGACACTCAATACGCCTACGTATCGAAGAATCTACTACGTTTCCATGGAATATATCTTTTTTGTGCAAGTATAGGCAGTATTTCCGTCTAGCAAAGAAACTTAATTAATTTGTTACGAAAAAGTGAACCTAAAAATTCAAAGTGTCCGTGCATGAAAATAGTGGGCCATTGATACTTCTGTGCTGCTTAATCTGAGAGATATTATCATCCCAAACAAGATTTCCCTGTGCAGTTACTAATAGGAAAAGTAATACTTTGTAGAATGAAAAATCGCATACCTTGTATAATATTTGCAATTGTGGAAAGTTATTAAACAAATTTGGGGAAGTGAACCTAGCTTATTTCATTTTGTCACGAAAATTATTATTTTCTCAAATACTCTCCTAATTTATTTATTGTAACCAAATGAAGGCCTGCATTGACCAAAAAACTGATTTGTTTAGCTAACTACTGATTAAGGCTATACTCGTGCTTGAGAACAAGTGGGCTATAGAAAGTAGCGTAACCAGCGCGTTCTCAATGATGAGTATGCCCTTGAGAACGATTTATGAATACGGGCCTTAGATATTAAGCAGCATTTTAGCATATGATTTCAAAATGTTCGTTTAATGGCACATTTATTATTCGATGCTATTTACAGAGTGCGTACGTATGGATATACAAATGAGTAGTACCGATTTAACAAGCAATCAAAATTTGTTAATACATTAATATATTTTGCACAGTGATTCACAGTGATCCACCGCTGGAATACTGCCATAAAGTTGCTGTTTTATTATCAAACTTCCTTCATGTTTTATCCTGTATTTACAGCTTGCAAATCATAATATTTTGAATAGCCCAATAAATGTCATTTCGGTATCTGATTATAAACAGTCTTTTTCGTGATTTCTAAATACTATTCGCTAAATTTTATACTCGGCAACACGATCGTCATTGTATAATTTATTCTATAAAACTGTCTCTTGAAAGTGTACTATACAGGTGTTTACATAAATAAAGTAATACTGAATGAAAACCATCATCCTATAACCTGTATAAAATACTGAATGCGATACGCGAGTGCATGAAACTCAACCTGCCTTCTGTCAATTACGATAATTAAGGCAGCTAAACCAGTACGACGAACAAAAAAATGTTACGTTGTCCTTGCGATATCGCGTTTGTAAACGAAAACAACAACGTCAAAATTCCTTAAATACCAATCCGTCTACTTATCACTCAAGTACGACTTGACAACTCAGAGTTAATTCAATTTCCGCGGTTTCTGACCAACTCACAACAAGGATTAAAGTTTAAAATTGAGACGTTGTTAATAATTTGTAGAAGCGAAAGTTAAAATTGACTGAAACTGATGTTAAACCGTAGATAATTTCAGGAAATCGCGAAGTTTAATTGCCAAAGTTGCAAACCTTCCGTTTCTCACACGATCGTGAAACGGAATCGATATGGTAATTTCCTAATTTACATTGCATGGGCTACTTCCTGGGCGCAAGCTCCCAAATTAAAGTAGATGGATGCGGTTCTTAGCCTTCGAGAACAATCCTGTTGCAATTATGCCCTTAATTGGTGAGCGGTTTCGGACGGTACTCCTACACTGTGGCCATAATCGAGATCTGCACGTTAGTATTGCCTACAATTGACTGGACCGTAATTGACCGTACAGTCAATTGTGTAACATCATATAGTAGCTGATTTCATGTGGATGATCTCCACGTGATCAGAAATATAAGGCGAAATGGTGAGAAAGTCAGGCATCAAATATTTTGAGAAGGAATGAGTCCTGGGCGAAAGCTCTTTCCTGAGAAGATCTTCTTAACATGGATACAAGGTAGTATTGAGAAAATTAAAAAAAAATTGTCATCACTTGAATCTTGCCCCAAGATACTACCATTACTGGTTTTACTTGAAGATGTTCGTGTTGTTTTCACTTATATTACCTTTGAATTCAGACCTTTTTTATCGTAAGACTCGTAAATTAGCCGCCGAATTAAAGCAGCGGGATAATTCTGAAATATTTTTGATGTGTGAGAATGTCTTTTAATTTTTCCTTCACCTACATCCTCTGAATCCTTATTGTGCGTATAAATATTAAATATAATTTGCTTTGTGTACCCATAGACTAGTGAACTCGTGATGAAGGTGTTGCAACCTTCAAACCTTTCGCCGAAAATTTCTTCTTCAATTTCACGAAATTCCATAACTTACCAATCAGCTTCAATTCTCTGTTCCACGATCTCCACATTTTATTGAGATAAAAAAACAAGAAAATAAAGCATAAATGATTGATAAAAGATCGTAAAGGCATGTTCATAGTAAAAAATATCCACAGCTGGGAAATATATTGAACGTTAGAAAACATTTCCCACTAACGCTGTATATTAAATTACACGGTAGAATGGTATTTATGTCGCACGGCAAATAACTACCATTTGCATAATCTTAACATAACCTTTGGATATGACTATGCTGTTTCTTGTCGAACATCTGCATTCATATATTTAAAGTTATCCTATTGAAATTCCGCTGAGAGTATCGGGAAATGATACATCGCCATGTGCCTATTGTTTAACATGGATTTCGGTGGATCGGTGCTCTAGTAAACAAAGGATTTTCAACATTGAAAAATGCTTTATTTGATATTTTAGTCCATATATTTACAAATTAAAAGGCTATACAAGGTGTTTTATAAGATTAATCCATATACAGAATATTTCTTAACTAGGTTAGCAGAGTTAGAGAAATGATTTTATGGCCTATTTTACTCTGAAAGGTTGAAATAAAGATATGTTCTAAAGTGCTTCCTAGAGGTGCTATATGGTATAAGCAAAAGCTACTTAAAAGTTGATTTTTTCATATAAATCTTTTGATGTTATCATTACAAAATAATTTACACACAGAGTTGAAGAGATACTATAGAAGCTACGAATAAATCTTGATCAGCAAATGCTTCCTAACTTGTATGACGGTATTCGATCTGACCTATGCTCCCGTCAAACTCCCATTTTGAGAACAAAATTAAGTTAGCAAATTCCGTCATCTGCAAAGTGTACTACAGTATCTTGTTGAGTCTCCAAAATACATGAAATAATATGGCCCAAATAGATCTGCTCATATTTTTGGAGGTCTTCTATTTGCTTACGTTGCTTTGTTGTGAAATGAGCGATATAGTTTTGGTACGCATTATAATTGGTAACATTTCAAAAGAATTTGAAAAAAACGTTTGAACCATTAAACACGACACAATGGTGACAGACAATAGCTCACAAATCATAAACTATTTTAATAGTAAACTTATCTATTTTTGCACTGAAATTGCATAATAGGCAAGCCTGGCCTTGAAAATGTGAATTGGATAGTTTTTCATTTATAGCGTGCAGTTTCGTAATCAACATATTTGTTTCATTTGAATCAATGAATTATTTCGCTATAACCCCTATTTATTTTTATAGCCTATTTTTATTGATTAATAACATTTTCACAGTATACAAATCCAATTTATATTATTTCAGCATTATAAACATATATTTAATTAATTGTTCTAATCACCGTTTCACTTAGTAGTAGAGCAGGTATTTAATGATTTTACGTTTTCAGTTAAAAGTAAATTCATTCATTTTGGCATTTATTTGGTATTCGCTATGACTAACCACTATACCGTGGTTAGTCATAGCCATCCCGATATATCCCGATCGGGATACATCCCGATCGTTGATATTTGTCAAGACTTTGTTAAATGTTTAGCTCATATCGTCTTAGCAAGACTTAGTAACTGTGCATTTGCACCGCTGTCAAGAAATTAATTTTCATTATAACCTAATTAATACCTAAGAAAAAATAGAGGCAGCCCCTGTATCAAAACAGATAGTCTTCGTTTTATATTCTGAACAAAACGGTATTGAGAAAAAGAAGTACTGCACATAGTTAGGACAAAAGGTTGGAAAACTGAACATCGCATTTTTCGAGCTTTAAAAAATGGGTGTAGGACCCCACCAAACAGCTTAAGCAGTTAAAAACTTCAAAATTGAAGAAATTAATCATGAACAGTGTTCAAAACTCTCTTAAAAATCCCGTAAACATAACACGATCATGATTTTGAAATCATCTTCTTTTTGTATCTTTACCTCACTGCTGGTCTTTTGGATGTGAGATAAAATATGTGGCTTCAACGTGATCGTGGGCTCCATGTAATGCAATGTGTACAAGATTAGAATGACTCAATGTATTTAGGGTTACTAATTGGTCAGCTCATTGATCAGAGTTAACAGTATTACACTTTTTCGACTTGCATGTGGAGTATGACAAAGGTTTTAAAAATCCTAAACTCCAAATTCTAAAATAAAAGAATACTTTTTATATATGCAGATAAAATAGAATTTTTTTTCTGCACGTCACTTAATCTGCCACATAGCAGTTGTGCCTGAGTATAACCAGAAATGAATGGTTTAATTAAACTATACTTAATTAATTTTATCCTGTAATAACTTATTTCAATTATACTTCTTTCATCCTTTAAGGGCGAGATGTTTTTTGTTTGTTTAAAATTCATAGTTGCAACGATTTTTCAATGATGTATCCTATCATTGAAAAACTTTTTATGTTTTATAAGTACATAATATGGATCGCGGCACTTCTTCAGAGCGCTTAACCGTATGTTCGTTGGATCAAAATAAGTGGATTGTTAATTCAACTGCATCGAAAAATGCATCCCCAGAAGTTAACATTCTATTGAAGTCGCTAAATATTTACATATTTATTGATGAATTTCAAACGGTTAATCACAAGAATTTCGTAGATGGTATCATAGTTATTAAGTATGATATAAGTTATTTAAGTTCCTTGCAGACAACCATTGCGAGCACTTTTTCGTGGGTTCCATTCTTTGTTGTGATTCTTTTGATTTATAATTAATACTTTTAATTTTTAGTAAAACACTACCACTTTTATTATTAGGAGTAGTAGTGAATGTGGAACCCGGTACACCACTAAGAAATAAAAATATACAGCTAGGTTTTCTTCAGGTTCCTGAAACAAAAATAAATTGATTTAACTAATGTGACTATACATAAAAATGCACTCCTTAGAGGTAGTTACATAAAGTTGACAAAAAAATAATTAATATTGTAACTTAACTAAATTTGAAACACCAGTTGTGGAATGAAGGATTTGTTTTCCAAGGTTTTACTATTATTGGATTACTCAATCCAATAAACTAAAAAAACTGCCAATTATAATGAGCAAAAACTCATTTTATATTTTTTATTATAATGAATTTATGGAAAGTTGAGATCTATCTCAATCGATTCCTCACACCGAAATCTCGAACCCCTGCAAATATCACCCACGCTAACGGAAAATAAATAAATATTCAAGATTAGCTCGTTTAATAGTTTTAGGTTTTGTAATTTCTCTTACTTGGAAGGTTACTTACAGAACATCAATTTATGTTTATGATTGAGGATTTATTACTCCTGGCAGACAGAGAGACATTATCTTCGCAGTTCAGATTACTCTTAAACCCAGCTATGGATATTTTAATATATTTGGTAAGATATATCGAAAAATTAAATGTAAATGTAAATAATTAATGAATTATTGCCATTATAAAAATGAGCATTCATATTGAAGAAACTAAATTTGGCCTTGAAATTACTGTGCAATCTTCATCATCATTTCCCCTTTGATAATTCTTATCTGATGTCAGACACATTTTCCATCCACAGTAATTGATTTACGTGTAGCGACGATTTTTATTTGACCTTGCAACCCTTAAGGGCATATTCTTATTGCAAATGGTCTACAACTTTAAATTGAAGAAATTCCTGGATGAGGAAATGATGAAGCATGTATAATGTATATGTTAGACTAAAAATCAAAAACGTTCATTGAGCGAAAAACCGACCTCAACACGTTGTGGCAAATGCAATATGTACGCTTAAAAGCGAAATTCGTGTTGCAGCTGTTAATAAAAAGGTCCACAACGCGTTGAGGTATGTTAGTATGTTAAACAGCCACAAAAAGAAATTTAAGTGTTATGTACCTGTTGTGGACGATTCTTAGGGAAGACAATATTTTCTAATGTGTGGTTGTTTTTGCTTTTATATCCTTGAGACGCGCTTATCATAGAAGTAGATTGGTAGTTAAATAAAGTTTTTTTAACATTTGATTTAAATAAATAATAGAATGGTTAGTACTGATGAAATGCTATTATGTTTCCTTGATATTGTAAAAATCTTAGACCAATGGAAGAATTCTGCTAGGCATCCATATAGTATGTAGCCTACGTCCTACCTTGAGCCCTAAACGACCTACTTTCACAAGATCAAATTCTAAAAAGTAAGGTTTGCGGGGTTTGTTATGTTTAAAAATAACCGAATGTCCGAAATATTCAAGCATCACCTAACATTGCAGCATTTATGACCGTTATGCCGTTAACACACATTTTGGTTGCCATGTTTATTTATCATATACATAAGTGTAGTATATTATTTTACTTATTTTTTCGCTTTAAGTAAATGCTTTGAATACATCCGACGACTTTAATAGAACTAACATAGTGAATATGTTTAACTTAAATAGAAACTTCTTAGAAGACTTATTTTTAGTAACAAAATCTTCTCTATCAATTTGAAAAAATATTAGCGTTTTTACTTATAAAATTAGTGTAGGGGGTTAATCTAGGGACAAACTCGGAAGGGCAATGAATTCTTTCAACCAATGATAGAACATTTTAATATGAAAATTGTGGGGGTTAATGACATAAAAAGGTCAATGTTTTGTGTTGTTACATTTCCTCAACTCAGGGGATAAATTCAGGGGATATATTTTTCTTTTGAGCTATGTGGTTTTCCTGTTTATAGCACCATTCGGACTAGAAATTAGTTAAATAAAATAAACAGGTAGAAATCAATTGAACCATTTGACAAATTTGTCAAACGATAACAATTTGTGGAGACAAATTAACATACCATTGATTTTTAGTTTACCCTAGTTTTAGGGAATGATAACTATAATGTGTAGGAGGAGGAATCTAGTTTGTCTGTCACTACGCCATTGATAATATGGACAAACTGGTTTTGTTTTAATTTTTTGTTTAATAAATAGACTAAAATATTGTGTTAAGGCTTGATATACTATCCGTAGATCTATCGAAAAGTCGTTACTTTTTCAAATGTTTAACAACGTTGAAAAAGGGCACACAATATTTTCAGGGGCAATATGGCATATGGGAAATATAAGGCATACGGGGAAAAAATACACCATTTTGTAATATCATTATTGTATTCATTTCGTTATTTTTTCTTCTAATTTAGGGCGGAGAATCAAAAATGTATTGTCCACACCTACACGATGATTTGGCGTCACACATAACGTTTGTTGCTTTAGTGCAATTATTAATCCAAAATTCGTTTTACTTATATCACAATTTGAAGGTTGCTTATTATCAGGACCGTAACTAGGCAGGGGCAACAGGAGCACGTGCCCAGGGCCCAGGCGGACGGGGGGCCCCAGAAAGGTCGAAAAAATTCGCATTATACTAAAAAAAATCAGTGGAAACATACCTAGGTAAATTTTTTTAGCTCCCTCCAAAATTTGTTTTTCTGGCTAACTGGTTAACTGGTTAAAACCTTCCTTAACTTGCTTTTTATTTAATTTACTCGGAACCGGTTTCGGTCTTTTCAAACCATCAGCCGAATCTCTTAAACACATCTAGTCACGATAATATGATAATTAACCATAACATAGTTAACAATTTCAGGCCTTTTTTTTTCGTTTAACACCTGCATCTTAAAATGCAAAAACATCTTGAATAATTACAATATTACGCCCATTATATTATGTTATATATACAATTATATTTTTAGTCCATAG
>JAWQRJ010004107.1:0-11357 GCA_033557515.1 Diorygopyx duplodentatus
ATATACGAGCTTTCATAAATTCTGATAGTTGAGGAGGCATATTCTTAAGTTTTAGAAGTTCTTAAGGCAAGTTCTTAAGACTTTTAATAAATCAGATTTGACACTGACAGGATAGCTATAGTAATTAAGGTACCAAGGGTTTTATGAGCATAATAACGCCAAAAGGTCGACCGCGGGCCTTATGCTCATAATGCCAGTGGTGCCTTCAACGTTTTATGTCTTACCACCAGTTCTATACCCTCGAGAAGAATATTCAAATATATTAAATTAATTCTTTTTGGTTGGAATTTGGTTGCTAGGGAAATTTTATACAAACAAAATTTTTTTTTGACCAAAACGTTGACAAGAGGAAATACAAAATGATGAATAATAGAGAATAATGGAGAAATCATTGAAATTCCCGAAGCAATTCTCGAAAAAGCTGTGAGAGCAACGGAAAATATACCATCCCGAAAGTCAAAAGGATGACAGGCAAAATGACAGCAACCCTTAATGCCCTAGGGTATTATCGTCGATTTAACGCCTGCGTATCGAAGTTTTTAATAGCTGATAATGGTATTGGTAAGACATAAAATATTTTGTGTCCCATTTTTTTTAAAAGCAGTGTAACTTAGAATTTAATTGTACCATTGCAAAGCTTTTTAGGCCATCTTCCTGTTTTCAATATTCCTTGTTGTTGGGTGTATATAGCAGTGTTGACAAAATCAAAATCTGGTGTCCGTTATTTTATTAATGAATTTGATACTATCAAAGTTATTCATGTCATTGATGTTGGACACTCTAAGTTGGTAAAAGAAAATTTCCAAAAAGTTTGTGCAAAGCATAATATATAAAATAGCGTATTGTATTTTGTTGTCTATTCTGATACGAAGGATTTTTTACTGCACAAGATGGTACAATACCTAATCTAAGCACATCGACAACTTGCTTAATCAGCATTACTAAAATACATAGATAAATATATTGCATGGATCACAGAGATAACATGCAAATGGCACAATAAAAATTGTTGGATAAGTAAATTTTTTAATAAAAAAAATAACTCTGAAGTTTGCTAGAGAAGGGTGTTTTTGTGTGGAAAGTTAAGAAAAGGACACTCAATTGTAGGATTATAGGCTTAAGGTGAAGACTTACATTTAATATAAATTATTTTTGTTTCTTTATACACAATAAAATTGATGCATAAAATTGATTTTATAGACAAAAATTGACATCACCAAAATGGAACAGATTTCGCGGTATAAGGTTACGCTGGAAGGATAAAATCCGATTAAACAACGTGATTTGGAGATGTTGGCACATGCAGTGTTAGTTCTTTTTTACTAAACTTATTACGTTTCACTTATTGCAATTTTTTTTTACAGTTATTAAACGGCAGAATACGCTTATTTGCCAGTTTGCGTCGCCGTTAGACGTCGATACGCATAACAAACCAGAGGTATTAAACATTTCTATCGATAAAGAATGTTAATATGAAAGCACTTATTTTCAGGCAATCGTTTTAGAGGGCAAATATTGGAAGCGAAAATTAGAAGCGGTAACCGCCGAATACAAAAAATGGAGGATGTTCTACAAAACGCAAAGTTTGGGCCACCAGAAAGATGCCAACGACTTGGTAGATTTAGAATTTAAAAGAAACACCGAAAATTCTTATAAAATTAACTGATTTCTTTTGTGTGCGTAGTTTTTGGAAATGGAATTGTTACGATATGATTTTTCGTATCCCGAAAACGGAAACATGTTGATAGACGAGGATTACATGGGTTTGATGAGCGATACCCTATTTTCGACTATTAGCAACCAGCCATTTGCATTTCCCGATACGAGAGATATCGGTACAATTTGCTTTCAACTACTAATTTAGTTTCTCGTTACATAAAATTTTGCTCACAAAAACTAAAACAAATGTATTTTTTTAAGCTAAAGCCGGGCTTTCACATTTTATACAACCCAGTCTGGGCCCGTTACAACCCAATCTGCCAAACAATGAATTTATGGACTTTGAACACCTTGGTAAATAAAATAACGAACCTTCTCTTATAATTTACCTGTACTTTTCTTTTTGTAGATATATTAAATAGTAAACTACCTACGGTACCTGAAGAGCACAGTAACGAAGCTATGTGTAATAAATCGTTAGGGTGGGTCTATCCCGACTTGGACTTATCATCTGCCAATAACATCAATGTAAACTATTTAAACATTATCCTTCCCACGACTACACTAATTATTAATTTCTAATGGAAGGTGAACACGAGTTCTCCCAATATAATGGAAAGCTATCAGCAGTCGGTCAACCTAGAAAATAGCCGGCCGGTATACACAAACGACGTCGTAATGCAGTCGGCCGTGTATAATCAAAGGTCCAATTATTCGACTGTATCGACGGTAATCTCCAAGGGTTCCATGAAGGGGAAAGAACCGAAAACGGAGCAGCCCTCCATGTACGCCAATTATCAAATGGACGAGTTGTCCACTTCACCCGTAACGTTAACCGTCTTGCAATGTACTGAAATAGCAATGTGCAGGGGTTGTTTTGCAATATCTGTCCCTTTTAATTTTTTTTTTAGTACCGAAGGTTTACGATCAGCAAACTGCCCAAAATTTTAGGACCGCCTCGGCCAAATACCCGTCTCAAATCGGTGGCGTTATTAATGGCAGAGGACAACCGTCAGGTTCCTCCATGATGTCCCCCGTCAGTCAAACGTCGAGTAAAATTCCCCAACTGACGGTAATTTCAATTAACGATACAAAGGTGATTTTAAATGATTGATGCTCTGGTTACCTCGTCTGAGATGATAGCAATGATTACCAAACACACGTGTAGGCATTAATTATTTAAAATCACGAGTAGATTGCACAGAAAGTATTGCACCAAGTGAGAGGTCAAATTCATTTCGACGAAGGCCCTAAAAATCCACGACGAATTTTTGGACCTTCAATTAATCAATCACTCTGACTGTTATAGCACAAATTTCGTATTTACACATTAAGCCATTTGGGTACAATTCCGTTTAGCGCAATACTAGGTGGTATTTGTTCTCTTACGTTTGATTTTCTAATAGAAAGAAGAAAAACCTGTTGCCAATGGAATGCGATCCATACAAAGAACCAGGAGGTCTCGATCAAACAGTCGAGAACCAATGAAGAGGCCCCCTTTGCAATCGGCGGTCAGCGATCCATCGTTAATAACACCCGCAAATAACATGATTTTATCTCAACTACTTAACACCAGTAAGTTATTTTTTCTAATAGTACAAACCATAGATTTGCAGTACACTCAATTTTTCCAAGAGATATTTCTTAAAACTTTTTTCACACCCTGTGCAACTCGATCAATGTTATAAATGCTGTTACTAATAAAGTAATGATTTATTCATTTTTTCCCTATGGGCTCGGAATCGTTATACCGGAGTACTCAAGGTACGTCTTCCACAAGGGAAGGTGCGGTTAGGTGTAAAGAAGAGCCCGTTTCGCAAATGCGCGTACTGCCGCACACCAACGCAAGTCCTGTGATAATATCGCCACCGATCAATGTGGCAGCAGTACACAAAACACCAGACGTAAGTAAGCAAACAGAACGCAAAGCTAAAATTAGAGAAATATCGGTTTACTATTGATCTCTGTGACACGACGCAGCAGCAGATTGTTTTTCGTTGTAACTTTAAACTACTTTTCTTTTTAAGATACTACAAAATTCCATATCCCCCCCTTCTTCGAGTATCGTTGAAAGTTCCCTGCTTAGTTCTCCGACGTCACCGCACGACCGCGATCAGAGGAGAGTGGGGCACATTCATGCGGAACAAAAAAGGAGATATAATATTAAAAATGGATTCGATACGATGCATTCTTTGATACCCCATTTGAACCAAAATCCAAATGCTAAGGTAATTAAGGTGTTTTTTTTTAAATTCTTAAATTGTGCATGCTACACTCTATATGTTATCGCATTTTTTTAATTTCTTGTCGAATTTATTAAACATATATTTGGCCAAAGTGGTACCGTTTTTACAGACATTTTTTTCTACAGCTAAGCAAAGCGGCCATGTTACAAAAAGGTGCTGATTACATAGTACAATTAAGAAATGAACGCGACCAGCTTAAAGAAGAAATGGACAGCTTGAGGCAGCAAATCGACAGTTTAACAACGTCTATAAGGTATTAAAAACTTTAGTAATCTTGACGCAATACCACTGTCATGTTTATTTTTTTGCACAGCAACTGTCAGTGTTTATTACCGGCTACGGGGGCACCCATCTCGTCGCGCAAACGAGACACAAAAATGCAAGAAATGTTCGACGAATACGTACGCGCTAGGGCGCTGGATAATTGGAAGTTTTGGATTGTATCCTTTTTTTTTACAAAAATTAGCATAAGATCAAGTCAACGTTTCCAATTTTCAATTTTTCTTAACTACAACTTTTCAGTTCAGTTTGTTGTTCAGACCTTTACTGAGCTCGTTTAACAATTTCGTCTCAACTTCGAGTTTAGACGATCTTTACAAGTCGACCTACCATTGGATCGAGCAACATTGCACATTAGGAGACCTCAGGCCAGGTAATTGATTGTAACGAAAAGAATTTTAAGTTGTAAATTAAAAATGCTTTTTTCTTCTTGCACAGTTGTGTTTAATTCGCTCAAGTACCTGTGTACGAAAACCGAAATACTGTTAACGCCTGAAAAGTTACCGGAAGAAGCGAGAAATCAAGTTATGTCACTGGATCAGACTTCCACGTGCAATCAATCTAACGTTTAATTTTTTTTTGTTTATAATTTCATCTTGCCATAGAAATTTCTGTTAACCAAGAATTATTTTTTCTTGTATATATATATATATATATATATATATATATATATATATATACATATTTTACAACTTGATGTGGGAGGCGATTTAACGCTAAAACCATTGGAGAATTTAACGGATCATTCAGTTTGTCAAATAAAAATTTAAATCTTGTGCCTTGTATCGTACGAGGATTGTATCGAAACTAACGCAATCAAAGCTGGCCAGCGTTGCGTTAGTTTCGGTACGACCCTCGTCATTATTTTAGCTTAAGTAGGTACTTATCCTTCTTGTTATCTACAATGTTATTTTAAATGTAGATGTTCTGTATGTATTCGTGATTATATTATTGTACCAAATATCGTTTTTATTTCAGATATGATTTGTTAAAATTAAAAGTTTTAGATTTATTTGAATAAATGTTTTAATTCTCTTACTGTCAATACTACTCACGGCAATTACCAGCCTAAATTGCATGCCTTTGTTGTTACCTACCTTTCAATTATTCTTTCCCGATGGTTTTTTAGAGCGTTACTTTTGTTTATTAACAACATTGCAGGTATTTTCATAAGCTTTGCTAGTCATCTAGAAATTTGTGTTTTTATGTTGGAATGCACATCGAAATCTTTACCTTCCAAAATGGATTGTTATGACAGAAATCGATCTTTCCTAGACAAAATCCCATCTTTAAAGGATTAATTACTAGTTGCTTTCTAAAGAAAAAAAAGCTAAAATCAGCCTGATGCAATTGGAAAACAAAAGTTTTAAATAACTGAAGCATACATTTTTCGAATCATTCCGTCTTTACAAAGGACAATTAACAAAACAAGAAGCGAGTAAATTCTATAACATTTTTATTTTTTCATTGCTGAAATAAATAAATATATAACGTTATATACAAACGGAACCACCCCCAAAAATAAAAAGATTTTTTTTTTAAATAAATACAGTAGTCTACTTATAATAGGAATTGTAGGACACTTTTGTTTTTTTTCTCCTTAGTTTATTGTCATATTATAATATGCAACACACAAATTAATTACAGGACCTAATAAAATGCCATTTGATCATTTTGCTGTATATTAATAAAACGGGCCTCCGCAAGATATTCAAATTGAAAGAAGGTGATATTCCAGTCACCAAAACAGATTACTTCGATGTACATTTTATTTAAAATTTACGGATATTTAGGCATAACAACACAATTGCATATATTAATTTAATAACAACAAAAAGTATTTAAATACGTTAAATTTACTTTGGATGAAAATTAAGTACAGTGCACACAGCTTAATAAATTCTTTCTTTCCAATTTTTGTCGTCGATGGCTTTTTATTATTATTTTTTTTTATTAAAAAATACTAATGTATGTGGCGATAAGGCGACTTCTGGGTTTTTGGGCGCAAGAGATTAACAACGGAAACGAAATAGACGCGCGTCGATATGGAATTTGTCAATGTATATATGTACTAGGACTTAACTGACAGACCTGTAACCGTCTGTACGGACGACGGATTCTCCTGTGTGGGGAAAGTGGGGAGGGGTATGGTACGGTCTCAGTCGGTTATGGAGATCTGCGCAAAACCTATCAGCGCCTTGTCGTCCGGTGTCTCATTGCCGTTCACGCCAGAATTCTGCAACCACAAGAGAATCGTTGAAGCTTTAACGGAGGTGCGGGGTTTGAGAGTGCCGTTTATTGTTACCAGAGGAAAAGTGACGACCTTCGTCGTGTCCCTCGAATCGACGAGCTTCTGAAGGTTCGTCGTTATCGCCATCATGTCCCTACTGTCGACCAGGCTGGCGCCGACGAGCTCACTCGCTATCCCTTCTGCCGAGTCGGTGCCAACGTTGAACTCGAACCGTATGTCGTTCAGCTCGCGTTTCGCATTCCTTTCGGGGCACAAAATGGTAATTAAGTGCAATCGATAAGGGGATGATGCATATACGGGTGGACAAATTTAACAATAAAAAGTGTGAACAAGCAGAGTAATAATATTTTTATAAAAACGTTATACTAAATGTTACAAAAAGACTCGTATCCTTATAGTTTGTCTCCCCACATTAAAATTGAACTATAAAAACTATATATTTACATTTTGTGTGGAGTTTCCTTTACTGTAGTTCAAAGGACACTTACCTAAATGTCAATTATTATTCAAAATTCATCATTTTGTCCACCAAGTATACGTAAAAAAAGAAGTGAGGAGTGATAACCTGCAGGGACGTGGAAACTCCTCGGGAATCCTGGGGGTACGAAAGAGAAGGGAAAAAGAAAGGAGAACGCAGGCCGGGTAAGCTCCCCCCCCTCCTTACCTCATCCTCAGCACGAGGTTGACGGGCGGCGGTGCGTCGCCCTCGCTGCTCTCCTCCTCGTGGTCCGAGTCCGACACCTGGCTGACAATGTTGAGCGGCTTCGGTTCGGTGTCGGTGTCGCTCGACGCGCCGTCGTCGCCCTCGTCCTCGCTCGACCACACCCACTCGCCCGTCTCCTTCCGGTGCAGGCGGCCCGACGTGCCCGGCTGCCTTTTCGACGCCTGCCGTTCGTCGTCGAGGGAGAGAGGCAAAAAGAAGATTCGACGCGCGCGATGAGCGAGCGAGAAATGCAAAACCGAAAGGTCACGTTACCTTCTGAACGCGAGTTTCCAAGCTCGGCCCGTTGGCGACCAACGTGGATTGCAGGTACTTTTTGTCCTTGGCCTTTTTGAAGAACGAGTGCTTGAGGAGTTCGGACGCCGACGGCCTTTTGCCCGCCTCCTTCTGCAGGCAGTCCACGATCATTTTTCGGAAGGTTTTTCCGTACGCCTTTAACGAGAAGAACAATCAATCTTAAGCGAACGATCCCATTGCGCTAATGTAACGGTTACATACGATAAAATGTAGTTTAGAAAGAAATTTCACTTTTTAACTGATAGACTTATACAGTGCGGACGTAAATGGTGATCAACATTGAAATTTCAAATTGCAAAGGGGGTCTTGTGACACATCATTGAAAAGGTCTGCATATTCAAGGTGGGAACATGAAACCAAAGCAATATCAAATGGTATCAAGTTTGCTGTTTTTTACTAATTCTTTTACCCGGCCTCAGCGTAAAGGAAGATCGCTTCTATTTTCTCTTCTAGTGGGCGGGAGCGAACCATCTTTTTCAAGTAAAATTGCACAAACGACAACACTGATAGTATTCACACAACACACGAATGAGACTTTGTAGCTTGCCTTAGCAATACATAAACCATTTCCCTTCGACTAGGCGAAAAGGAGGAAGAAATGAGAAGGAGTTTTGGAGAAGGCGACCGACAAAGACACGTTGGGTTTTTTGGCGCAATTGAATTCTTGTACACAGGTAAAATTTATGACAATTCCCGGATGGTTACAATTTCTTCCTGTTGCTTTGGAATTCCCTTAGTAAGAACCTAGTCTAGCCAACTTAAATCAAAGGCGGCACACTTTAATTTCTATTTTTTTAATCATGATTCATCATTTGAAAAAGATTGTTATTTTTATAATATTATTGAGCTTATTCAGTTTCTTACTAATTCATTAAAATTGTATCCACTTTAGTCGTAGTTCCTTAAAATATTCGAGCTATACCGCGTTATAGGCAAATTATACGACATGCCTCCGAAACCGGATCTCAATGATTGAAACTTTATAACGGATTGATAGAATTGAAAACAACCGCCACTGTTGAATAGACAATTGAAAGACCTTTTCCATGATGTATCACAAGACCCCCTTTGCAGTTTGAAATTTCAAACTCGATAGCGCTGGCAGCGCCATCCATCTATGAAGATTAATATTCAAAATTTACGTTGAAAAACAGCAAGCTTCACACCATTTGATATCGCTTTGGTTTCATGTTTCATGTCATTTGGTTCCATTTACGTCCGCAGTGTATATTGCGGATTGAATTGAACGTTGAATTTTGCAGTGTTTGTTTGCAAATTATAACTCTTAGGATTCATTCTTTATGGAATTAATACATTTGGGATTAATTTTCTGTAATAGAAGTTACTTTTTCTCAAATTGAATTTAGCTTTCAATTTACTCTAAATTAAAAATTAACTTTTTCCAAAATTAACTTTACTGTTTCTGTGATGAAAAGGCAAATTTTAAATTTACACCGTACGAGGCAAATTTTTGTGTTAAGACACAAAAATTTGCCTCCTAAAAAAAAAAACACTTCAATGCGAATACCTTAGTATTCGCATTGAAGTGTTCGGTGAAAACAAAATTTGTCCCACTTTTCTGACATCACGCATTCAAAATCGACTTTTAATTTTGAATTTCTATCACTTTCTCTTAAAAATAAAAAATTGTAAAATATGAAAGCAGCCGTAAGTCCTGCCCTTTGTATTTTAATGTGTCCCTAACAAATAGGTGGTGCTGATAAATATATTTTTATAGACATTATGTTATTTACAATGTTATTTTGTGTTTACAGAAAATAAAATTGCGTAAATTGGATATTTATACAATTGGCATGTTTTCTTACTTTCAAATTATTATTATTTTACACTATATTTTAGTAAAATATATATCGAAAAATTATCGATTCAGAATCTGAATACGAATATTCAAATTTGTGGGAAAGTGGCTTAGAAGAAACTAATAATTACAGTAGTGATTCTGAAGATAGTTTAGAAGAAGATACAGCAAATGATTGGAAGCAAATAAACAATGTGCAACCAAATCCACCTTCTCCAAGGTTTCCATTTGTTGCCGCTCCTGGTTCCTTTTCTTTTGGTGGACAATTTTGATACACTAGACTAGATATACAGGCTGGTCCACAAAAAACGCCTCAAGTCATAGCGTCTACAGTTTTCATCCGAATTGAATGATTCCAAAACAAAATTGAATGGTTTGAAAAAGACTACAAACTGGCCACATTTGCATTTTTTTAAGTTCTTGTCTTCGATGACTAATGTTGGTTAACTTAATTTTTTGAAATGGAATGCTATATTTTTTTTAATTCAATCTGGTAGAGTTTTTTTTCCGCATTCGGCCCTGTATCACAAGTTAAAAGTTGTTTTTAAAAAAGTTATTTAATTTAAATTTATTTACAGATTACTTTTTATTTACAGATTGACAGATTACTCTTCTACAGAAAATTGGGTAATCTTGAATCTGATTGAGATAAAACGCGGCAAAATTGCAGTCTACGATTTCTATAATTTTTCTCCAACGCCTGTACAGTTGCCGCCATCTCAAAGTGCACGATTTTTCGTTTCCACGGCAATTTTATTTGATTTTAGTTATATTGCAGCTGACTTTGTCCAGTGCGACCAGAAAACTGTGATGTCACTTGAAATAATATGCAGTACGCAATTTTGATCATACATGTCCTATAACTGTTCCTTGCGATTTCCCGTGTGGAATTCTGAGGTTTTTCCACCACACTCAGCAAAACATTCAATTTAACGTGCTCAAGTTGAAACTGACACTTTTCTTTCTTCGGCTTTTTGAAAGCTCCATAATTTAAAAAGTTAAGGATCTGGAACATCTCGATTTAGAAATCTTTCGCGATAGAGACGCATTGCTCGACCACGATTTTTATTACACTCGAAGTATGCTTGCATCATGTCGGTTAATTGATTATTATCCATTACGTTAGCTAGCTCTATGTAGAAACGGATAGAAATATTTAAATGACTAACACAAAACAGTCAAACCCGATCAAACAATGTCCCGAATGCTAAATACTTGCTAAACAATAAACATAAATGACATTTCTCAAGTGTCAAATTCAGATAATTATTTTCCATGACCAGTTTTGAAAAATAAAAAAATAAAAATTTAAATAGCTGTTTTAAAACAACTTTTAACTTGTGATACAGGGCTGAATGCACAAGAAAAAACTCTATCAGATGGAATAAAAAAATATACAGTATTCCATTTAAAAAAAGTTGACCATCTTTAGTCATCGAAGACAAGAACTTAAAAAAACGCAGATGTGGCCAGTTTGTAGTCTTTTTCAAACCATACAATTTGGTTTTGGAATCATCCAATTCGGATGAAAACTGTAGACACTATGGCTTGAGGCGTTTTTTACGAACCACCCTGTATATTTCAAATTATTTTTTGATGATTCGGTGTTAGATATACAGTAGATATCGTTTATAATGATATTGGATATAGCGATGTATGGGTTATAACGTCGAAATGTTAAGGTTCCGGTATAAACTACATTGTAGATGTATCGTTTATTACGATGATCGGATATTGCAATGAAACTGATATAACGATCCAAAAACGAACTCATATTTGATACTAATTATTGTATATAACGATGAACGGTGGTCAATTTCTCTAGAGAGCTCTCAGGGAATTACCGAAATGCGTAGAAACGGCACGGTGGTGGTGTTCTGTTTAGTGCTTAATACATCCTCGAACTGCGAACAGCGTCGGCATAAAAAAAATTGCGATGTCAAAGTGCAAAGCATTTACTGTTGCGGAAAAAGTCGCGATTATTTGGCGTTTAGAAGCCGGAGAGTCGAATGTTTCAATAGCAAAGGAATTCCATGTAAGTACAGTATTTATTACTAACAATACGAATATTTGCGCTCTATAGAT
>JAWQRJ010004108.1:0-11357 GCA_033557515.1 Diorygopyx duplodentatus
GTATATAGTAAGTGCAGAGATGGCAAGAGAAAATTCCTAAATTTAAAAATAAATAAACAGATCTGAGCGGATATTGAAGTATCGATAAATTAATTATAAATTATAAACAAATAAAGTAGTCGATTTTAGAATATTTCACAAATGGTTCGGTAAGTTTATAAAAAGGCAGTTGAAAAGGTAGAAACGTAGAAAGCAAAAATTCATCTAAGCACATGAGTGATTTTAAATATGAATCTGGTGTAAAAAGAGCATATTTTGAACATGAAGGGTCATTGATATGAGTACAACATTATAATATTTCGTGCACTTGATGTGGCTCAAGAACAAAAGGCAAACTTCCATTAAACCTTGTTTTCTACAGTTTCTTGGAATGTCTTGTCTTCAGAAAGACGTTCATAAAATTACTAATAGTAGATAAATAATTGAATAGTATAAAATAATTAACACTATTCTGGATTTCCAACGCTCGATGATTATATTTGTTTGGCAAAGGTTTATATTTATCAATGTTATTCATTTCACTGATCTCAAGATTATGGCATAAGGGTGTTGTTACAGTCTTCTTTTGAATTTTGCCATGTATTATTGTTATTATTATTATCATTCATAAGATTAATTTAGTCACAGAATCATATCCCTAAATATTGCAATGCAGATTATGTTAGGTTTTGCATAAATTCATTTTGCGTTCCGTGTCTGCTAATGTTGAGTTCTTCGTCCTTTCTGTATAAAAAGGTAAATGTATTTTTAATGACAATTTCAACGTAATATTAGCAGTTTTTGTAAAAATTGCAGTACATTTCTTTATTGGTAGGAAATGATGCAGATATTATATGTAACATACCCAGATATTCGTTTTTGCGTATTGCCTTTGATTGTTGGGCAATGCAACTGTAAGTATATGCTTTGACATATTTTCCATATTTAGTTGCACCTTTGGATATGAATTTAAAATTATTTTTTTGCGAATACCTGTGACAAATCTAGACAAAGTTTGCTACTACAGTTCTATCTAATCATTATTAAAATAGTCCTAAGCTCTTTGAGATAAGGAGGTTGCATATTTTTTTAGCAGCAACAATCGCTGGTTTTTGGAGCGTAGGTCCATTTTTAGTGCCAAAGAATCCTTTTGGTGGAAACAATTTATAAAGCCTCAAATTTTGCATTCATAGCTCTTGAATGTCGTATAATCAAATATCCATCATGTTTTCCCATCCCTGGTGTGTGTTTTAACCCTTAAGATTGAGATAACTTCCCCCAAATGGTCAACTTAAGAGATTTCTTTATTTACAATTAGTTTACATAAGTGCACATGTAAATATAAAAATAAAACTCATTGTCAATGCGAATGAAACTTTTTATTATTTAACGTTCTATAGCAATAGATAAACAAAATCATGTATTATATGCAGGTATTATAATACAGGTACTCCACAACGACTTGACCAAATGATCTCGAAAACGGTTAAAGATATAAATATTTTCTCTTCCAACAGAATCTTTGAATTTGAAAGTTTTTACTCATTTATATTAAATCGATGTTGTGACGTTCTAAATAACGTCTTTTACTTGTTTACTTGACGAGAAGATTATGGATTATTTGGAAATCAGAAACAATACCTGCATTCTCCGCTTTGCTGCGTGCGTTATTTTACGACAAACTAAATCAAAACACTTAAAGTGGTGCGAATGAACTTCTACTGACTATAGAAACCCCAAATTTATTTCTATTTGCACAATCTCTCCATAAATTTATCAGACACTTTTAGATCCAGTGTGCATGTGATCAAAAATGTTTGTGCAACTATAACGAAAATTTGAGGCTCACATTGAAAATGTACAAGTCCGTCCTTGAGAACCTCTCCTAGAGGAAATAATTCTCTTAACACCACTAGCGGTCTCGAGGCAAATAATTGGATAGCAAAAACCCCATTATTATGCAAATAACTTCGAGTTTTCCAAGTTCGACCAACGGCGAATGCACCGACTTTTCCAATTCAACAACGAGATAAACTGAAGAAAAAGAGCTCAACTTCCGGCAACTGGAAGAGACGCGGAGGGAGATGAAAGCGCAATGTTTTGACATGAATATTAACTAGATGGTTTATCGATCTTTGGACAGGCGGGCACTCATCAGTCGAGAATTGCTGGGTCCAGTGCAGATTTCATTCGTAGCGGTCCATAAATGAACTGAAAGTTATCGAATTGGGCCAAACCATCTGACGAAAGTCAATTCAATAGCCGGGGATTGTGTATGTCAAAACTTCATTTGTAGTTTCAGAGGCAAAATAAAGTTTTATTTTTACCCTCCACGCCTGAGAGATTACATTTGTAAAATGCTAATTTAAAATTCCATATCTATTGTCATATTTTGCTGAAAATTTATAAGGTATTTATAAGTCATTATTTTCTGCTATGACTAACTGTTTAATTAGCTACAATTTAGTTAACTAATATTAATTTTTAATTAATTAAAAATAAAAATAGTTAATTTTATAATTTATAGTTAATTTTAATTAACTTCAATTAATTTTGTATTAAAAACTACAATTTCCATAGTAGAATAATAATAAATAGCTAGTTAAATAAGTTTCAGTATTGTTTATTCTTACACATGCAATACAGTTTTTTTTAATCACTAATTGTTTTCATTTACTAATATTATTAAAAATATGGGAAACCTGGCAGGAAAGTTATGAACATAATCTGCGGCAGTAATTTATCAGAACGAATTAAAACGTATTTTAACAGTTTTACAATGTTAAAAGATTAAAATCATCAATCAATACATGAGTTACAATACATACTAGCAGTGTATATATTAAAATATATCAGGCGTAGACAAGTTTGAAGTCCCACCATACCTCAATTGTGAATACCTTTAAATTGTTCGATACAAATAATGTAGCCCTAATCATGTAACTTCCAGGTAGTATGCCTGGAGGCAATACGGTGGATTCAAAATCAAGGGTGCCTGAATAACAACCCTAAAATAAAGATGTGACCATATGTTGTTGATGTATGCAATGGATATACGTACGGGTTTTATTGGACAGCCGGTAATATTCATGCCCTCTCTCATTATTTTCGACCATCCAAAAGAGTTATTTTTTAGCCAGTCACACATTTTTATGTCAAATTCGACACCCATATACATCGGTACGTTGTTCTTAACGACAAATAACACAATATTGTTCTGCAAGATGGAAACTTTCATAGAGCTATTTCGAAATTAAGAAAGTTGTTAATTACTTTAGCTGTCTCGGTGATTGTCGTTTTATAACATATCTTGTTCAGTGCAACCCTATGATTTCTAGTCAGGTACGTATTCTCTATCTCAAATTTCGACACAAGAGACTTGTTCATGTAAGTTACAACATGCCTATGCAAGCTTATTTTTGGAACCAATTTGCTCTGAAATATTAAAGAAATAGATTAAGGAAATTACTTAAAGTAAAATTTTCCACTTACGGATGTTAAACCCAAAAAGAACACAGCAAACTGTAGGTGAACCAAATTCATTTTGCGTTCGTAGAGTCTGCTAATGTTGATCTATAAGTTCTTGGTCCTTTCTATATAAAAAGCTAAATGTATTTTTAATGACAATTTCAACATAATGTCAGCAGTTTTTGTAAAAATTGCAGTACGTTTCTCTATTGGTAGGAAATGATGCAAATATTGTATGTAACATAGCCAGATATTCGTTTTTGCGTATTACCTGTAATTGTTGGGCAATGTAACTGTAAGTATACACTTTGAAGTGTTATATTAAAATATTTTTCGTATTTGGTTGCATCTTTGGATATTAATTGAAAATTGATGTTTTAAGAATGCATGTGACAAATCAAGTCAAAGTTTGCTACTACAGCTTTATGTAATCATTATTAAAATGGCCATGAGTTCTTTGAGATAAGAACTGTTGAAGAAAGGAATGTTTCGTTTATAAGAAGACTTAAGTTGACGGTTGGTTTTTTTTCAATGTTAGGGATTGAAACTTGGCATAGAGGATAAACTCGATTTGATGCTTTGTTGTCCTAACTGTTTTATTTATAAGAAGTAAAACACAATTAGGAGACCAAACAGTTGGAAATAAGTACATCATCTTATTTAAATATGCTAGTTTTTTTAAAAATCATAACTAATTGTTTTCATTTACTAATATTATTAAAAATATGGGAAACCAACCAGGAAAGCTATGATCATACACTGCGTCAGTAAGTTAGCAGAACGAATTAAAACGTATTTTAACAGTTATTGGATTGTAATCTTAGGTGGGACAGTCTGTATAAAATCACGAATAAAATCACGATACCCCAAACTGCATTATTGATCAAAATTAACCGGTTTAATGAAGTGACATCAATTCTTGAAAGCAGTAATTCATAAAATGTAAAATTGTGATTAACGTTATTGTTAACGTATGTAGTGCTCATTGCACGTGCATTGACTGTTTATCCAGAAAACAGGTATTCCGACAAAATTTAACAACCCCCCTCGTATAGCTGCTGGATTTCTACCAGGTATAAATCGGAAGAAAGAAAAAATGAAAAAGGAAAATACAATAGAGAAGGGTCTGATTGTGAAACCATTATTTATGAACAATATCATATCCAGTAATCCACCTCTCTCCCCCTCTCCCTCTCTCATACTACAATACAATTCGAATATCAATGATTACACTCTGAAAGAGTCGTCTATCGTAAAAGGTCGTTAGGTAATATTATGGGACGGTTTCCCAGCAAGATTACTTTTAGAGTTCTAACTTAACAATGGGGAGAAAAGATATCTTCCCGGAAAATTTTACAGCGTCAGAGAGGAAAAATAATAGTTTGGGCGCACTTTCGAGATTGATTTATTGGCACAATTTCTCTGAGAAACTTTTTTAATGAATAGCGATGTCCTGCGAGCAGGATAACACAAGTTCGCTAGGTCACGAGCAGTTTAGTTTTCTTTGCCTTTTCAGGTTGTTAAGCCAACCCCGACCTGAAAAAGTAAAATTTGTAATGCTAAAACGGACGCTTAAGGCAACTCTTAAGTTCAACAATAAAGGTTGCTGTTTTATCTAACATTGAACTAAAATATAGACATAGAAATAAAATATTTTCTCTACTTTATGTACTGCTAATAACTAATGTACCATAATGAATAACATAAGTACAGGGCACTGCAACATATCAAAATCATTCAATAAGTAGTATTTGCTAAATCCTCTGAGCAAAGATTTTCTATTTTGCAAAACGTTGAAAAACAGGAATCTAATTAATCATTGCTGTTTATCCTAATTGATCATGGATTCCAGTGCTAAATATTAAAATTCCGTTCTTTAGGCAACCAGAAACATAATTGCATAATACCATTGTTAGCCCCATTAGTTGGACTATTGCATAATAACATTATTTGACTTTATGAGGATGCTAAGTTGACAGTCAGAACAAAGCACCACATTATCGACTATGTATTTCTTATGCTGAATGTGCACCGTATGGGTGATAGTGCTACTTTATATTCCATACCCGTACTTTTTCTTGAAATACTATACTTTGAAATAACATTTTTCTATATACAAACAGACCAAAATTTCCCAAGAGGTTCTGAACACAAAATATAAGCAGTACGTTTTCCCCCTAGAATTGGAGAAAGGATGCGTCGTAGAAATTGAAACAGTTCAGAAATTAGATAATACATTGAATTCAAGCTTTATGAGTAAATAAATTAAAGTTAATGCACAATAGTTATGAAGTTCTTTTAGTCTCTTTTAATGATTCGTGGTGTGCAACTACATTGTGATCATCAGAGCATAACGAAATTCTATATGGTGAAATTGGTCTGGGTAACACGACATCCCCCAATGAATAAAACAAAATTGTTATGACGATCAATACATTTATAGGTACACTGTATCCTTGTATTGTAAATTTGGCCATGCGAAATAAGCGTCAAATAAAATAATGAAGTGGGTAATTGTAAATTAATGGTAATGTAAATCATTTCTATAAAGCACACATCCGTGTATTATATATTTACTATGGATATTTTTTCTTTAAAATAAATTACTCCATTATAATCACACAAAATATTCCTATTAAATTTATATATGAGTGGCAGCTTTTGCGAGTTAAATAAAGCCAGTTGTAATAACCTTTAAAGTTTTTAAATAGTGCAGGTGTATTTTTGAATTTCTCCTTGTACCTGAAGACTTTAGGAGCAAAATAGAATTTCCATATAACAGCGCGAACAGTTTGAAAATCCCATACTAACCACATAGGTTCAGTTATTGATCGTATTATGCGTTGTTGACTCTATGAACCATGAATGGATTTCACATACGTCCATACTTTTGAATGGAAATAATGTTTCCATTTTTAGCAACGAAATCGGTAAAAATACGTGAAATACGACTGAATGAAAAATATGGTAAATAGACGCTCATATCAACATTATGATAAATAAATCAAAATATTATAACAAAGATACAGATATTTAGATATTTCGTCTAAATAAGCGAAGTGGGTATTTTCCACCCACGCTCGTACCGTTTGATTAATAATATTCATAAAGCCCTTACTGAACCATGAGATGCTTGAATTGCCAAAATATGTTTTGTGCTTCACCCCCTGTTCATATATTAGAAGATGCTTGTTTCAGATACTTATTTAGTTTTAAGTACGTCGTAATTCTAAAAGGCAGCTAAGTACGTTTACTACTTACACCCATTTAGGTTTACTACCACTAAGAATGCCGAACTTCACTACAGACATCGAAAATTGGAAGGAATACCAAAGTGGATGCGGAAGAAATTTGGCTATTATCAAATGTCAAAAAAGCAGAAGTTTTAGTATTCTAAACCTTTAAAGTTTTTGAAGCTGCTGCTCAGTCTATGCCGAGCAATATTCTAAGCTAACAAGAGAACACAGGCAACCCGGAAATTCAGATTTTAATAAAGCTGGGTACGTTGAGAGTTGTTTGCGATAAGAACGTCGCAATTTTTTTTTGTCGGCCCAATCACTGGTTTTCGGAGTATATACATATATGCCCAATTTTTTTAGCGCCAAAAAATCGTGTTTGGTGGAAACACTTTATAAAGCCCCACATTTTTATATATACTCTTGAATGACGTAGAGTTGAATATCTATCGAGATTCCCATTCCCTAGTGGATGTTTTAATACCTAAAATTTAAAAACCTAATCAATTTTTGCAATTATTTTATAAACAAAACATTGCGTGAAAATTGTATCCAGTAATATTCATGGAAAAAAATTCCATTCACTGAGAACGTTATCACAGTTGCCTGTTTTTCTTCGTCTTCATCAGTCGCTTGTTCTATTATAAACCGTTATAACTGTCATTAAAAATGGCAAAAGTTAACATCAGTCAATGTTATAAAAATTTTAAAAGACCCTTTCAAATATCTAACACCGGTGATTCACCTGTAATACGGGAAGAAATTGAATTATATGACGCTCTGAAATTATTATTTAAGGACACAAGAACAAAGTAGATTGGCCATCGAGCGAGGAATTGGATTAGAATTTGATAAAATAGCTGCACTTCATGAATCACAATTTGTTGAACCAGAAATAGAGGGTGAAGAAGATAATATCTGTGACGAAGGCGGAAGTCTTGTAGACATAAATTACAAAGTTGAAGCAGTAGAATATTGGTATAGCGGAAAAACAAAAAGACGTTCTGTAGAAAGTGTACAACATCGATTTAAAGGAGTAAAAAGTCTTCAGCAACTATACATACAGAAGAATTTCAAAACTTTTTTTTGAAACATACGATGTAGTCATAGACAAACCTAGACGGGAAATTTATGTATTTAAAAAAAGCAATTTTTCTGCCGTTAGATGGTGCTATAATATTCTTATTTATTAAATAATCCATATTTTATCCACATATTTAAACTAAATGTGTATTCCAGTATTTGCTCTCATCGTCAAAGAGTTTGCTATGAAAAAATAAACGGGTGCGTTCTGGAAAGCATTGCCGACCGTTATGGGTCTCTAACTCTTAAGCCGGCGCCAGACGATAAAAGTAGCTACTTAATAGTAACTATCATAATAGGGACTCGCATGAACTATTAACATGTGACCGTCAACTGTGGTAATAACTATTAAAAATTTCAATTATTTTTATTAATGTTAATGAATGGAAAATTTTAGTTAAGTGTTTTGAATAAATTTTAATTTCATTTGATATTTCAATTTTATATCATCATAAATTGTAAAATATATATCTGCAAAAAATAAAGCATTAAATGTAAAAGTCAATTATAAAAATAACTCACTATTGGGTCATCGTGTATAGACAACAACTTAAGCGTATATTAGAAAATTTTACATAATTCATTTAAGTTAATTTTTTTAATTTTTTTAGTTGACGATTGATGAATTCCGGTTACCTAAAGCCTTAAATCTGTCGGAGAACAAACCATGCTCAAACCTCAAACCATGCTGGATTCTGGACACAAAGGGATTAATAGACGACAAAATTGAATAAAAAATATCCTTTTGGCTACTACGGAGGTTAATGGAGGTGGAGTTGATCCAGATTTACAACACCATGGCAATATTTCCTGTCGTTTACTTTTTTACCTGAAAGTGTAAGAGAGTATATACATTCGTCAAAAATTTCTGGAGGTGAGATTTTGATATATATTGATGAATTAGGCTAATCTAAGACAATAGTGCCATTTATGGTAATTGGTCGGTCCACCCATCTGTCTGTTCGTACGCCCCTCTGTTAGCAACACTTTTCCTATTTCTTCCTATTTATTTCAGAAAAAAAATATTTCAAATAAAAGTTTCGTTGTTTCAAATGTATTTTTTGCAAAAAAAAACTGTAAACAACTTCTAAACTATACTGTGTGTCCCAGGTTAACGTGAATAAAATTAGTAAAGTGGGTCTGAAAAAAAATATCAAAAAACCGTTTATGAGATAACAGTGAAACAGAATTCAGAATACAGAAGTAAACAGTGAAACTCTAGACAATATCAAAAAAGATAACAGGAATGCTACAGTCTTTAGATGTTTTTGGTTTTGCATCACGGAAAAAAATCCCATACAATTTTAATTATTAATTATGACAGATTTACACAAAAACTAAAGTTCATCTTGCAAGAGATAGTTAATCGATGTAAAAAGGGAAGACAAAATAAACTTCTATTTCTTGCTCCTTTATTAAAAGATATGCGGTATCGGTTTCGGTTTTTAAACAACCGTCATCAGCCGAATTCTACATAACAAACAGGAAAAATGTTTTAAAAAATATTTATTATAAAAAAGGTATATGTTAAACTACATAAAAAATAAATTATAACCATGAAAATTACTTACGTCAATATAATCAGAATTTCACAGTCATATAAAATTTAAAAACACACATGCAAAAAAACACAGAATACTCCAAAAAGAACCACATTTAATATTAAAGAAACGTTAACATTAAAAAAACGAAAACGTTACAAGTAACATTTTTGTTTTTTACAAATAACGCCGAAATGAAAAAATTAGTCATTTTATGTTAGTCAGATAGAATGAATAAATTTTTTATGTAATAAATATATGTGGTGTATTTAAAACAGGTTTCTTTCCAAAAATATATTGGAGAAGAACGTTACAAATTCTTTTACAAATTTGGTCAAGCGCAAAGGTGGTATAAATACTGTTTGAAACGGTAAAATAATATCAAAGAAAAAGCAAGATACAGTTATAAAGCTAATATAGTAAAAATGGGTTTGTAGTTAATGTTTATTTGTTCGTTAAGGAGTATTTCAGAATTATTATTTTTATGTTTTTCGATTTCTACTTCCTGTAGCAAATGCATGTTTTTGCCTTTATTTACAGGGTGAAGTATTTTCGTGACTTGTTTTTATTTGATGCTTGTAAATTGTTGAAGACGGTTTGGTGGTTTTATACTCCTGTATCCGTTTGGAAAGTTGGCCTGTCTGACCAATATAAAATTTCCCAATTTATACTGGGAAATTTTATATTGGCCAGACAGGCAAAGCTTTGTAAGTAAAGTTTTGTGTGGAAAATTCAAAAAATGAGGGAAACCTGAAATACGGCATTTCATCTTTACATGCCTGAATAGAATTTGCTGACTGCTTATTGCACTTAACATATAAATTGAAAGTGGGTGAATGGCAGGCCGGAAGTGCAAGGTATACGGGTAATTGCAGCAGCTGAAAAAACTTGTACACAAAAAGAGTTTTTGAAGAAATTAGGATTGCATGTCGATGAATCGAGGCAAGGTGGAGGAACATTCACAGCTGGGAACACTGAACATAATATAGTTCAACACCGAGTCGAAGTGGCAGAAATAACAGGGATAAACATACATATGATCAAAAGATTTTACGTAATATTAAGTACATTATCAAGAGGCTTAAAGAATGACTCTCAAAATTTTAAAGCGTACTGCAATAAAACAGCGGCTACATTTGTACATAATTACCCCTGGTATAATATGTCCAGACTGCATAAAGTATTTATACATCACTATAAAGTAGTGGAGAGCAGAGAAGTTGCCACTGGACTCTTGAGTGAAGATGCTAAGGAGAGCCGAAATAAAAACATTACAAAATATCGTTTACAATTTCAATTTTCGTATCGTTTATCATTTGGCGTATTATCGTTTGGCAATTATCCCGGCAATTGGCGATGGAAGATATTTACAAGAGGCTTATGGTATCTTCTAATCTGTACATTACAAGGTTAAGAAAATTAGTGCATAAAAAAGCTGCTGAACCACATGTTGTCCAAACCCAATTCATTCATTTGCGGCAACAAGATGTAGTTTATCATATTTATGTAGCGCTAACCGGTCTCAGACATAGTCTTCGAAAAAAATACGGGAAAATACACCTTTTCTGCGTAGACGCCGCACGAAATAGTGACTTTTAGTGGGTGTAATGGCCCTTCGTGAATAGAAGCAGCTTCGACAATAGCTGATGAACTGTCTGCACTTTGTACCGGAATCTCTTCAAGTCTTCCACCAAGATACGCTGTAAAAACCGTCTATTGATACCGGTCATCTGGTTGATGTTTCAGGGCCCTCTTTGACATCTTCAGCCACAGCAGCGACATTCTCTGGCGAACGGCTGCTCCGTGGGCGGTCACTTCTGCTACTGTACGAAAACTGCCCAAAAAAAAAATTACCGATCGACTATTTGTCAAAGAAATAGTCACAATTATTCCGCGTTTTTGTGGAGTATATGGATCCATGATTTGTTGACGTGTATTCTGCTTTGCTTCTGATGTCAAATTTCCGATGATAGAAGGCGCCATTTGCGAAAGTAAGAACATCTTATCATAGGGCGATAACTTTTGCGCCACCTAGTACATAGTGACTCAC
>JAWQRJ010004109.1:0-11356 GCA_033557515.1 Diorygopyx duplodentatus
ACATTATACAACCTTTATGCAGATTTAAAAATAAAGTTCCACTTTCTGGTACTAAATTTCTCAATATAATCACACTTCATAAAATAACTAACAAACACAAAAAGAAAATAGAATTATTAAAATCAAAACAAATCCCAAATACACTATTTGAAAATTCACACAAATTTCACGCCCGTTTTATTAATCTTTCATATCTGAAACTAACTACCGTATTTTTCGGACTATAAGACGCACCTTTTGACATAGAAAAATGGATTCAAATTTTGGGTGCGTCTATGGTCCGAAGGTAACATAAGAATAAATCGTTTCAATAAATCGTTTCAATAAATCGTTTCTAAATTGGAGGTGCGTCTTATCGTCCGGTGCATCTTATCGTCCGGTGCGTCTTATAGTCCGAAAAATACGGTAAATCAGAAGAAACGCTTCTTCAAAAAGGACATAAATATGTTCCAAACAAAGAAAACATGATTCATCATAACATCACCATAACATCTATTGTCAACTTTCCAGTTGACAATAGAAATTGAAGCAGCCATCAAAAACCATCCAAAAGAAGAAGAAATTAAGAAACAAATTACATATTACAACTATTAGAAAAGAAGAAAACCTACATCATCGAAGTAAAAAGTCGAGAATACATGAAGATCAAGAAAACATCACACTACGAAACCTACAAGAAAAAGATAAAAGAAGAAAACATCGTAACTATGATGTTTTCTTCTTTTATCTTTTAACAGGTGATAAAAACGCTGGTATAATTCTAATGAATAACATAGATTACATTCAAAAAACAGAACAATTTATACAAGAAAATAACTTTATGGAGGTAAAGAGAAACCCTAATCTAACTTTTCACAATAATTTCAAAAAAATCATAAAAATACTTCAGAAACTTTAAATAAATATAATTTTAATCATAAAAAAGCTTTTCCACAGCTACACAAATCATTAATAATCACGTAACCAATAACGCAGATGCTAACAACTTAATAAATCTTTTAACTACTTGCATTAACCAAGATCACTTTACATTTAACAATAAATATTACAAAATGATTGAAGTTTTACCTATGGGTTCCCCACTTAGCAAACTTATGAGTGACATCTTCATGAACCATTTAGAAGAAATTATACAAAACACCAATTTCGAATTCATTAACAAAATTGTATTATGGAACAGATATGTAGACGATATTCTAGTCATAATTGTCAGTACAAACATAAATATTATAAATCAACTTTATAATTTTATAAATACATTACACCCTAAAATAAAATTCACCATAGAATTAGTAAATAATCACACCATAATTTTTTTAGATATCACGTTAATAACATCCCAACATACAATTAATTATGACATTTATAGAAAACCTACACAAACCGACGCTATTATCCCATTTAATTCTTTTCATGACCCAACAATTAAAAAATCAACTTTTATTTTTAACACATAATTTTTAACAATCAAATAAATTCACATTTGACAACATCAAACTAATTCATCAACTGAATAAAGGTTATAATGGAATTATTCGAAAGCTATAAAATAGATTCATTTAGAAAAAACCATCTACAAACCTTACTACTTAATGATCAATTGGGAAACAATATTCCACATATTTACCATTCCCTCAGATACCCTTTTAATAAGAAAAAAATATTTATAAAATTTTATTTTTTACTTTACATTAAACTTAATATTGTTTTATTTTATTTGTGTACTTATTATTAATTAATCAATTTTTCACATATTTTAACATATTTTCATTATTTTTTACTCTATTTCGCCCCTTTTTCTTTTTAACACATCGTCCCTTTTTCTACATTAATTACTAAAAATGAAAAGAAAGTAAACCTTTTTATTTTTACTAATTAATGATTGAAGTTTCTCATTAGCTCTATAATTTAATAATTTATAACTCGCTATTTTATTATATTAGAAACATTAACTTTCTAAAATTATTTAATATAGTTCTTCAATTTAATCATCGATATAAGTTTTTATCTATAAATATGCAAAATCATGTAACTGTTTAAACTCTAATTTTAAATTCAAAATCCAAATGATTCGCGCGCATATATATCGCTACGCACTTTCATATAAAACATACCGGTAATAAAACATACAGACCGGTTTTCCGTTTAATACTGCAAACCTAGACGTCAGCAAGCCAAGCATGTCTTTTAGACATAATCTAATTTTTATTTTAAGTACCTTCAAATGTGTTATCATCTAATTAAACTTCCTCTCGATGTACAATACAACCAACCAGGATTAATATTCCAACTCTAGCATAGCTGGTAAAGGTGTAGAACGTAAGTTATACTGAATTAAATGTTTACAATAATTTAACACGTGATTTTAATTATAGTTTATAATGATACTTTTGTAATCAAAAAGTCCATGTTTGTCCGTGATGATGGTACTATGATACTGAAACCGGTCGACGAATAAAACTGTTAAAAATCTAAATTTAGTTTCTAAACATACTGATCAGTATAAATCATTACTCTCCTTCCTTTCTTGGAATAACAATATATACCTGGGACACAGGGAAAACTGTGTGTACCGGTTATCTATTTTACATTTTTACAATTCATTATTAATTTGAGAAATACACAAATGTATGTTTAATTGAATTTAGTTCATTTTTATGTATGCGTCTAGGTGTCAACCTTGATAAACAACATAAAAATACAATTTTAAGCAATTGTTAGGTAGTTTTAGGTCAATGAGTAACTGAGTGGAAAGGTAGCAAAAGAAAAGTCCCAAATTTAAAAATAAATTACCATATGTAAAGGGATGTTGAAATATTTAACAAATAAATCGGTAAATTTATAAAAATTCAGTTGAAATCGTAAGAAAGTGTTGTATAAAGCAAAAATTCATCTAATCATATAAGCGCTTTTAAATATGAATCTGAAGTAAAAAGAGAGTATTTTGACCTTGAAGGGCCATTGATAGGAGTACAACATTATAATATTTCGTTTTGTTCAGTTTATTTGTGATATTAGGAACATCTTCTCTGAAGAGAAGACCTTCAGAAATATGTTCCTAAAAATTGTTCCTAGAAATTGAAGCAAATAATAGATGTAAAAATAATTAATAGTACTTAGGAAACCCAGCAAAGCTCGATGAATCAGGAATTTAATCTTTATTAATGTTTAGAAATAAAATAAAATAGTAAATAATAAAATAAAAGTTATATTGGACCACATTAGATGAACTAAAATTATATATTTATTTATTTGTATGTTTATTTGTCCATAGAACGCCACACAATTTTGGTGATATCTTCTGAGTTTAGATATTAAGGTGACGGGAATCGATTGGTTTCGACTTTCACCAAAATCATTTAATTTTTTTATGAGTGTTTGAAAATCGGTAAAAAATTGCTGACGTTTATTGTGATTGTAGGTTTAAAATTATTTACTCATCTGTTCTTAACAGCATCTATAAATGTCTAGAATTCATTTTACAGTTAGTTAACAGCATTTGACGAGTTTGTTTTAGACTTGGCCTAAAATAAATTCGTCAAAGCTGTTAACTGTAAAGTTAACAATGAAAGTTTGTATACATGATGTCGATGTATACCTGGTAGATAGTCCATCAGGTAATACGTTCACCAAACCAACGCAGGCTAATCATTATCGTAATTCTGTGTATAATTAAACGGAACGGTTCAAATCCATTCAATGCCCCCCAATGCGCGGTTACCTTCAGGCTTCTTCGACTGTTTCGGTTTCCTACTGTCACATTAAATGTCGCCGATTAATTTTGCCGATTTTCAAACGCTCATAAAAAAATAAAATGATTTTAGTGAAAGTCGGGACCTACCTCAATAGATTCCCGGCACCTTAATTTCTAAACCGTGCAAATATCACCAACATTATGTGGCGTTTCAGAAAACGTCCTATGGGCAAATAAACAAATACAAATAAATAAAAAATAGTATTACATATTATATAGTATTAGTATTTTTATTATATAGTATTGAATTTAGTTTGATAGTAGCAGCCCATTAGGGTGCAGGTAGTGAGAATATTCCTTGGGTCGTTATTAAAACATTGGACTATGATAATCATGTGTAAAAAGGGACAATTAAATTTGGTGCAAGACTTTACTCTATAAATTAATGAAAATTGGAACTTTTGTTCCTCTAATACATTGTATTAACATTTATCTTGAAGACGATAAAGAAGATTTTTGTCAGCGGACAAAAATCTGAAAGTTTTATAATTTGCTAAGGTGTACTTCAACGATCCACACTTTCGCCTATCTTATACAATATCTAGTGTTTTAACATCTCCCGAGCAGCAATATTTTCTACCCACCAAGGCGATGTATATTGTTCAGGAGAATAATCAAGATCAACAATCTCAAGATCAATTAGAAGAAACCTTGAATATGTTCACAACTTCTTTCTCAATTCCCGACCTTCCACTATAAAAATAAGATTTAACAACCCCTTATTTAATTATCTGAATAAACTTCTGGAATCAAACAACACATATTTGTTTACATCATACTTATTTCTCACAACGAAGATTCAAGAACAAGACATAAGCACCCAAAATCTTCTCTCATCTGGCTGAAGAGCTGCCAGAGTAGTTTCTATTATAGATTAATTTATGTATACAAAAGTGATGATTTTTTTGTACTAGTATTGTAATCCAATGTAGGTATCTTAATGGAAATTAGATTGTTGAATATGTTATATTGCACATTATGTTATATTATTATATACCGTATTGAGGAGGTCTTCATTTTTTGAAAACTGAAAATAATTCACAACTTTCCAAGTAGTGGTTGTTATATTTTATTATTCCTTTAGGGGAATTATCTTCAGGTAAAATCCTAATATGATTAGTTTAGCTACGTTGTTTTTATTATTATTTTGTATTATTTGTGGGTAATTCTTAATTTTGTAATTATTTTTACTTTATTTTTATTCTATTTAATAGTAATGTAAGTATGATATGAAGTCATGTGTTAATTTTAGCAAGCGTAGAGATAATGATAGCTTAATATGAGTCTACAACGTCATTGCGTAAAGTTTCTTCTGCAAACTCGATAATATTATTCGAATGTTTTAAGGCTGGTTGGTCAAGAGCATAGTCTCGCTCCCTATATGTTATTTTTGAACGCGATTATATGTTATTGCAGCAAAATATTCATTAGTTATCAGGCAATCCACACATGTGAAAAAGTAGACTTTTCGTGAAAGAAAGAAAAAATTCACACTTCTCGTATGTTTTGAATTAGATAAGGAAACAAAAATCAAGTAGTTAAGGACTCTAGTTCCTCAGTTATATTCAAAGGGGGAAAAAGTTTTAATTTGCAGGTCTCTGCAATTATAATCAGTCAGACAATGGAATGTTTTTTCTGCTCAAAATGTATTAAGATTCCATCTTCTCTTAAAAATAAAACCCCCCAATAGAACACCCATAAATTCATATTAAACCCGACATTTTGCATTTTGAATATTTGATTTCATATTCGAATTTAAAAATTTAGACAAAAACGCACCTCTCACAAATTCTCATTAAAATCTAAGTATTGCCGGGTCCACTGTGTCGTATTCGTAATATTGTATTTTTACGTTCCATGAGAAAAATAAATTTAAAAATGTTTCGCCTATAAATCAAGTAAATTTCCCTGTTTTTATCACAAATCCATGTTAACCTAACCCCATTATGAACGATTATTAAGTCGAAGTTTATATTTAAATAAAGAATTAATTAATTTAATACCCATCAACAAGATTATGATGATTTTTATTAAACATAATGCACCATATCAAATATAGCTGCACCCCATCTTTAAATCTATTAGGGGAAATTATGTTAATTAATAGATTAATTAGATGAAATAGTTTATGTATAGTTATATTAATATTTATATCATTTTTTAGAGCTGTTTATTCTTTATATTTATATTCATATACTCAACATGGTAAATTATTTTCAGGTTTATATTCTTTTTCAAATGGGTATATTCGAGAATATTTAGGTACTTTTATTTTTACAATGAATACCTTTAAATGTATTAATTTTAAAAAGTGAATATATTTCAGTTTAAATTTTATAATTTTAGATTATAGAATTATTTTTAGAATTTGATATTTTAAGCATTAATTCATGTAGAGTTTTAATTCAAATCTTATTACATTAGATATCTTTATTATTTATAAGTTTTGTGTTATTTATTTTTAAGGTGACTTATATATAAATCGTTTTATTATATTAGTATCTATATTTGTTTTATCTATACTATTAATTATTAGTCCAAATTTAATTATAATTTTATTAGGTTGAGGCTGATTAGGATTGGTATCTTATTGTTTAGTTATTTATTATCAAAATATTAAATCTTATAATGCAGGTATAATTACTGCTCTTAGTAATCGTCTTGGGGATGCAGCTTTATTATTAGCAATTGCTTGAATAGTAAATTATGGATGGTTTAATTATTATTTTTATATAAATTATATTAATCAAGATAATTTAAATATTATTGTTATATTAGTTTTATTAGCGGCAATAACGAAATCTGCACAAATTCCATTTTCATCTTGATTACCCGCAACTATTTATTTATTAATTCGATTTAATATAGCTTTAGATTATAAGATAATGATATTTTTATTATTTATTGGTAGAATAACAATATTTGTAGCTGGATTAGGGGCAAATTTTGAATTTGGTTTTAAAAAATTTATTGCTTTGTCAATTTTAAGTCAATTAGGTTTAATAATGAGAATTTTAGCATTAAGGGAATATAATTTAGCATTTTTTCACTTATTCACTCATGCTTTATTTAAAGCTTTATTATTTATATGTGCTGGGTGTAAATCATAATTTAGCGAATTGTCAAGATATTCGATTTATAGGGGGTTTAATTAATGTAATACGTTTAACTTGTTCTTTTTTTATTACTGCTAATACAGCTTTATGTGGTTTACCATTTTTATCTGGATTTTATTCTAAGGATTTAATTTTAGAAGTTTTATCTATAAATTATTTAAATATGTACTTATATTTATATTATTTTTTTATTTCTACTGGTTTAAGAGTTGCTTATACATTTCGTTTAATTTATTATATTATTATTGGAGATTTGAATTATTTTTCTATTAATATAATTTCTGATAATAGCAAGATTATATTATAAGAGGGTTAATTAGATTTGTTATTTTTGGTGGTAGAATATTAATATGGTTATTATTTCCAGTAATAACTTTGAAAAATTATACATATCATCGTTTATTTTGTACAAAGGCTTGGCTGTGTTCATAAATTGTTGGCTTGCCAGAAAAGAGATTTCAAGTTATATCCTGAATCCTTTCTGGTTTATATTTCCTGAAACCGACGTTTGAATCAAATGACACATGTCTACTTAGTATTAACGTTAAAATAGAACTAAGCCAAGCTGATTCAAGATTCGGGATACAACATTTATTTTCATTTTGATTGTCGTTATATTCATAAAAGACATTTATATAACTGCAAGTAGAATAAATCTCTGCGATTTTAGCTGTAAAGCTTTTTATCTCGCGACTTGCGTTGAATTTAAATAATGATCAGCTGTATCAACACCTCGACTCGTACATCGTTCCAATTTTAAAAATAGCTCTCCATTTCTTGGTACTGTCTCTTTCTTCGGTAAAGCGATGTGACTTCTCGCACCAGTGCCAAATTAATTTCGGGTATCCGTTGAAACACACATTGATTCGTTTGTTGTTTGATCGTGTCCCCACTAATAAAACTATACGCACTTTCGGTTTTCTCTACACACAATTTGCGTAACACTAAGTTGCGTTTACATTCAAATCCACTGGTGTACGTGCCGTTTCACAATGTATTGATATTTTATGGGTTTGTTAATGAATTCATACATAAGGATTCAAGTAAGCTGGTGAGCTTAAGGTACTGGATACAAATATTATCGTCGTCGTTACTCCGCTCATAAAATTTATTTATATCGTACTTTGTGGTAACATTATAGGATAATTTCTTTGATTATTGATTACATTTGCGACACGAGTTGAGGGACGCCTAGTTTTATAGCTCTAAATGTCTAAAGTTCACGCAATTTTAGCATTCTTACGTTTATGAGCTATTCACGATTTCCACACCTACCTTTTATTGACCAATTATCCTAATTAATTAGTCCTTTAGAATTCTTCTGCATAAGTGAATTAAGAATCAATTCAACAACAACACAAACGATTTTAGAAAAACAGGTAAAGAAAAAACAAAGACGGTATAAGAAAGCACCTTTTGCATGAATGACTTGTACATCCAAAATAAGAAATAAGATTTCAATTCAACACGTGATTCAAAAATGGTACAATTGGTATATTTTTTTTGCCATGTTTGATGCACTTGTGGTGTAACTTCACTGTTTGATTAGTGGTGTGGTAAAATGAAATTTTGAAAGGGAATTGGGACATATTGTTACAATAAACGACGTTCATTTGCTTAGGAAAATTTTAAATATAAAGTAAAATTATAATTCGTGCTCGAAATGTTGAAAATTAGTAATGAAAATTACTGGTTTTAATTGCTGGTTACTGGTTATTGTTAAAATAACAATTCCAAAATTGTGACATATAATTCTGTCAAATGAACACAATGAATATAGTTTATAATGAATGAGTGGATATAATTTGAGTGTATATTCACGCATGATTTTCAATGATTTTCCAACGTGATTCTTCAAAATTGGTTGCCCTTTCCCCCGGGAAAAATAAACTTCCGCTGTAGTGTGTTAATCAATCTGTCCGGGAAAGTCCTAATGAGATATTCCTATAGCAGATGCTGCGTTATGAACTGATCGTTCATTTTATTTGTGTTTGTTTAGTTTAAAAAAATATATGGTGAAAACTAGTGGTGAAGAAAATGCTTTTAATGATTTCATGGTTAGATATATCCAAAAAAGAATTGTTTGATGGCAGCTTTTATTTTCTTAAGTATCAGTGTTTCAAACAAAAACAAAATATAAAAGTGATAAAAAGAAAACCAGATTCTAAACTAATTTTACAGGCAAGTTTAGAATTTATACTTGAAAATTCCCATCCACTTACTGATTTATGTTAAAAGTTACATAAAATAACATCACTTTTGACATGATTAGAACATTTTCTAGCTCTTGTTTGAGGAAAAAGTGAGTGGGTGTGGATCACTCACACGACTTTCTCTCACTTAACCCCGCGATCTTAAAACGGTGCGACTTTGGGCAAACAAATATTGAAATATGTGATATGCGAGTACTTAAATGTCCAATAACTTCTAAACGGTGCGATTTTGGACAACGTATGTTGAATAAAATCGACCACAAATTCGACAAGGAATTTAATAAACGGGTACGTTCTGGAGGTTCAAAGATGGAGCTAACAGTCCATACAAATTTCAAATAAATTCTGCATGCGATATAAAGATGGCGCTGGCAGTCTTTACTAATTTGGTATATTTACTAGTTCTCTTTATACCTTTCAGGTGAGAGAAAGTAAATATACCAAATTTATTTGACATTTTTATGAACTGCTAGCGCCATCTTTATATCGCGTGAGAATTTATTTGAAATTTATGCTCAGGAAATTGGTTGTTTTATTATTCGCTCCAAACCAAGCCGTTCTAAAATTCTAAAAAACTGATCTAAAATTACATTTTAATTATTGCAAGCTTGAAATGTCAGACGTTTGACTTAAAATGTCAGCTCTTGTAAATATTATTTTTATCCACAACTGTACAACTTTCTTTACAATCTGTGAGTTTTTCAGTGAATTTCTCGAATTATTAAAGCAGATTTAAAAAAGTTAAATTAATTGGTTGGACTGTAAAGCTATAATTTATTTTCATTTTTCAAAATTGTCTTTCTAAAATGATAAAAGTGCAAATACTTTTCAATACAGATGCCATTTAATTTTTTTTTAAATAAAATATCTTTTATGGATATAATAAAATATCTTTTCATTTCAAAAAGAAATATATTATATTGATTTTCTCAAAAATAAACACACCTTTTCCTGTGAATAAAATATCGATGAGACTTTTTGAAAGAAAAGATATTTTATTCACAAGAAAAGGTGTGTTTATTTTTGATAAATAAAAAAAGCGCATAGTATCATTTTTGAATGATCTTTTTCATACCGGAGTGGACTTATTATAAACAATAAAGAAGTAACCATTGTTTAAGTAAACTTGAAAACGGCATTTTGACACTTTTTTTAGTTTTCTCTTTCTTAGTTTTCTTTTATATATAGAGAAGCAGAAAAGTAGTTAATAACATGAAATATAGATCATGTATTTTGATGCAACTAACAATAAATAGAAAAGATAGTAAGAATTATTTTTATTAATTTTAATGAATGGAAAATTTCAATTCGTTGTTTTGAATACATTTTAATTTCCTTTGATATTATCAGTAATTTATAAATAAAGAAATATTTATGGAGAAAATGAAATATTAAATGCAAAAGTCAATTATAAAAATAACTCACTAATCATTGGGTCATCATGTCAACAACTTTTAAACAACAGAAAATATAAAAATTTGCATAATTCATTTAAATAATTAAAAAAAAAAATTTTTTTAGTCGATGAATCCCGGTTACCTAAAGCCTTAAATCTGTTGGAGTAACGAAACTCAAACTATGTTGGATTCTGGACACAGAGGGATTTGTAGTCAACAAAACAGAGTGAGAAATACCGTTTTGGCTACTACGGATGGAGGGGTTGACAGAGGTGGAGTTGATCCAGATTTACAACACCATGGCAACATTTACATTCTTTTACTTTTTTATAAAAATTTGAATTATTTTTATTAATTTTAATGAATGGAAAATTTTAGTTAGGCTAATCTAAGACTAATAGTGCCATTTATGGCAATTTGTCTGTCTGTCCACCCATCTGTCTTCAAACAATACTGTGTCCCAGGTTAACATGAATAAAATTAGTAAAATGGATGGAAAAAAAATTTCAAGAAACCTTTGGAACCCCAGGCCAGTTTTGTTTTAAACAAATATATATAAGCTCATTCAATTTCCTTAAAAAATACTACCATTAGGTTAAATGTAAATAATTATTATATATATATATAAGGAAATTGAATGAAGAAAAATTGTGCCCAGAGCGGGGTTCGAACCCGCGACCTTCCAATCACTAGTCGGCTGCTCTGCCACCTGAGCTATCCGGGCACTCGAACACCGCTCGTTGGAAACTCATTTCTACATTCATGTTTATTGTCAAAGTACGTCATACGTCCGACGTCCATACGTCAGTATGCAAACGCTCCAGTCACGTTGAAGTAACGATGGAAACTGGATTAGGACGCACTCCGTGATGTTAT
>JAWQRJ010004110.1:0-11356 GCA_033557515.1 Diorygopyx duplodentatus
GTCTAGCTTGCAGTTTTACACGTTTACCGAATAACAAATCGTCTGTCGACGACTAGGCGAATTTCATTTCATTTATTTCACCTTAAAAGATTACAAAATTCACATCAGATTTCTATGTACAGCAATGCGGTTTAAATACAGATACAAGCTGTTCAGACCTTCTTTTGAGAAAAAACTGGAAGTTGCCGAAAGCACTGAAAATCGTCATTTTCTTCAAATGTGAATATTTTCCATATTATTTATCGTATCAAAAAATTTCGGGGGAAAAAGTTATCTCTACTGTTTCGATATTAGATATCGAAACATTCTGTAAGATAGATTATAAAAATATTTTTTACCTTGCACCAGTTTCGAGATGTGACCCAAAGTTGTATTTGGGTCAAACAAAATATAGTTCTTAATGATGGATAGTGTGATGTGGGTTAAAATTTGTGTGGAATATGATTTTTCTTCATACCACCTAAACTGTGAAAGATAAATACTTCGAATCTTATATGGTTGGAAAGGGAAGAAATCAAGTACATAATTTAATAATGTCAAAATCAATTATGGTTTCCATTTAAAAAAAAATACAACTTTGGGTCATATCTCGAAACTGGTGCAAGGTAAACAATATTTTTATTATCTACCCTACAGAATGTTTTGAAATCTACAACTTTTTCCCTTGAAATTTTTTGATACGATAGATAATATGGAAAATATTCACATTTGAAGAAAATGACAATTTTCAGTTTTTTCAGGATAGTAGGCGATGCATTTTTTTGGAAAAACAAAAGAAGATCTGAACAGCTTAGCCCCATAATGTTCCATTTAACCGAGTCTGTAGCTCTTACCGTTTCTAAAATACCAATGGTGAGTATCGAATTTGGGACAGCGGTATATCATTACAAAAAAAAATTTAAATGCCGATATATTATATTATAATAAACAGGTATTTTATTATGAAACAAACTAGATTTTAAAAATAAGGTTTAGAACTTCAATTGTTCTTCTTCAATTGTTGTATTATAAAAATGTATCAAAACAAAAAATCTAGGTACATTTTAAGTTTTCAGGTATCTCAAGATCTTTTGAACTCATCGGATTCGACACCTTAATTTACACAAAAATGTACCCTGTATTTAGGAACCTCAGTCCTCATAATATTATTATAAACTATTCTTAGCAAATATAAATGAACAATTTATTTCATAAATTAATTAAATAAAATGACTAGTAATCATTTACGTTACAAAAAGTTTGAAAAGAAAATTGCAGCATTGCAGCATTACAAAAGCGGAATTCCGCTACAACTGTCAACACTGACGATGAGAATGGGTTCATTCCAGCCAGTTTGTTTTGACCGATTGGCGCTTGGCTATTTGGCAACAATATGGACTGAGATCTTAAGGTTTTTATAAATTTTATTGTTCTTAAGCTTTTGCATAATAATAAACTTCATAAAATTTGTATTTTTTTTGTAAAATAGATGTGTCCGAAAAGTGGAAGGTACTATTTAAAAAAATGTTTATTTTGCTAACATACCTCTCATCTATAGTGGAAAAAATATTGTGTAATGATATAATGTTTAAAATTGAATAAGTTGCAGAGAGTTATATTTAGACTTAATTCAATGTTGCCAACTTTTAATAGCAAGCGATTGTGATTGACTTCATTTCTCTAATCTATTGTTTGTGGAATAAGTTAAAAATGTTTGAAAGAAGTTGCTCCCACCCATGGTTTTGAAAAATTTAATATCAAGTTGTGGGTAGAATGAAATCAAAATTTCGTTGCTTTTGGGTGAAAATAATTCATAAGTCACTTCATTCCTCTGCACTACCATTTCATTTCGTTGACTGATTTTTGAGAATTTTAGTTTGACACTTTTAGAAAATATTCTCCATATGGTACTGTAGATTGGATATTTGAATTTTTTTAGCATGTTTTGACTGTTTGCAGTTAAAACAACGAAGACGAAGTTTGTGAAATAATTTTCGCTCGAAACAATTTTTCATCTTATCTTCAGTTTTATGAATTCTCAGAAGTTTCCCTCCTGATGATGGCACACAGCCAAAATGTGTTGAAAATTTTAATATGTACAGCATAAAACTACAAGTTCTGGGCATCTTATTGAATATGCGCATCACTATTGTGATCGACTTCTGGCAAAGAAATTAATCATGAAACCATAAGTTATTTCTTACTTCCCTCGAGTTAAAATCATAGACTGACTACTTTTCTTGTTGCTATATACAATAAAGTGTTTTACTTGGTATCTTATGGCGTTTTGTTTATCCGCTATTATGTGTCCAATATTACGTGTTAAATGTAATATTGTTTGTTCAGTGTATACCTATCTAAAGATAGCTTATCACCGTTCATCTTACGGAAGGTCAATCTAAAATTATAAATAATTTAGTTAAGTAAATATAGATATGATTAACTGTTAATAAAACTAAAAAACATTAAACTACAATGCAGTACCTAATTGTGTACAACACAAACTATGCTCAAAGAATTTAAAAACATGTTGACGTACATAACATACTTTTGTCAGGTAGGTAATCAATGATTACCCAACTACTGAATCGACAGTCTACTTTACTTTTGGTAGTTGTTGTTGACAATCGGTAATATCGAAGCTCGGAGGTCAAGTAGACAACAAACATTGGTTAGAGTAAACGTAGCAGGTCTTCTTATCACCGCAACAGAATTTGTTGCTGGTGCGTTCGTAGTTCATTTTTTTCACATACTTGAAATCTCGATTACGTCTAAACAAGTGCCAACGCTGTATTAGTCGTTAGCGTAACTTACACGTGGCAAGAGGATAACCAGCGCGATAACCACGTAAGACTACCACAGAGCAAAGTGCCACAGACGAAGACATGGACGGTGAGGACGAAAGCATCCTGGAAGCGGCAAACTTGCAGGATGACGCTCCGAAAATGCCACAGATGCCCAAAGACTTCAAGATGCCGAGCCAGGAGGATTTGCTGAAGATGATTTCTGGTCTGAACATGGCGGAGGAAGAAAAAGAAGATTTGAAAAAGGGCATTCTCACTGGGCAATTTATGAAAAATTTGGGTCTTGATCCCCAATCCCAACAGCAACACGTCGACACTACACGAATCATTGTCTTTATTACCTGCATTGTCGTTATGATATTAATATTCGGTAAGTTAGAACAATGTTTCAAACATTGCATTGGATTGTTGACACTGCTAATTAATTACTACCACCATTTCGATATATTATACTAACAATAAGTGGTGATAAACAATCTCAGACTCGGTTAAATGGAACAATATGGGGGAGTTTAGTTTATTTAAGCTGTTCAGACCTTCTTTTGTTTTTCCAACAAAATGCATCACCTACTGGTAATTTGATGAAATGGCACCCTGAAAAAACTGGAAATCGTCATTTCCGTCAAATGTGAATATTTCCCATACTATTTATCGTATTAAAAAAATTCGAGGGAAAAAGTTGTAGATATGAAAACATTCTGTAGGATAGATTATAAAAATATTTTTTACCTTGCAACAGTTTCGAGATGTGACCCAAAGTTTCGAGATGTGACCCATTTTTTTTTAAATGGAAATCATAGTTGATTTTGACATTATTAAATTACTTGATTTTTTCTCTTTCCAATGCTATGAGGTATTTATCTTTCACAGTTTAGGAGATATGAAGAAAAATCATATTCCACACATATTTTAACTCACATACACTATCCAGGATTAAGAACTATGTTTTGTTTTCAAAACAAAAGACTGCATATCTGGTATTTATTATCTTTTGTGCTTTAGTAAAAAAAGCAGTAGTAGAAAACTGCAGCAATCCAACAATGTCTCATGTAATATCAAAATCCAAACAATACATTAACAATTTAGATTTGTCAATTTCACCTCAGCTTCCGATAAAAAGTGTCAATTTAAAAAATAATCATGGAAGTGACCAGCGGTGCCGAAACGTTGAATGTATGACACAATTTTTTTTATTTTCATAAAAAATGTGTTATAGTACACTTAAGTTTACTCTTCAAATCATTAATAGGTAGTAATTATATAAATTTTCTGAAACAAAAAACACCCACATCAAATTTCAAGCACTGCATTGTGTTTCTACAATCAAATAATCTAAGAATTTTACCCAAAAAATTTTCAAATTATAAACAATACAACGTCTGTAAAAATTCAAGCAGAAAAAAACCTCCTACGAAAAATGATTTCGTCTGGAGATAATTTTAGATAATGAGGTGATAACTGGTGCATTTTATAGTATTATAAAAAAGTTAATGGTGGGATTAATTTGAAAGGTGTCGTGGCCAATAGGTATAATTTTCCCATTACAACTCGTATTCGCAATAGTGTGTGATTGAACACAGCTTGAAACGCTCAAATGGCTTCTATAGACAACGTTGAAGACTTAGCTGACTATGGTAATACAGAAACTCAACAAGACGATATACCTGACCCCAACGATCCAGATTACCAAGAAAAAGTAAACCAGATCGTTACTCAAATTTTGCAAAATCAGAAAATCGTATCAGAGCCTTTGAAATTGGAGCATTTGTTGTTTTGTGTGTGGTTCCTTTTCATGATCGTGATTGGTGAGTTATGTCAATTCTGATATTATTTGTGACACTGGAATTTTACATATATTTGTTTGAGCATCTTCAAAACTGACTGATGAGTTAGCTATAAGTGTGAATGACCAATAATTTCTTTGTAACTCTAAAAACTTCATTCCCAAAGACCAATTCACTCAGGAATTGGTCTTTGGGAATGCAGTTTTCCACTTCAACATTTAGGAAGACAACAAATAGAATCTGAATTATTTATTTTTTGTTACTTTCAGTGTTCTTCGGCTATAAGCTGTACAGATCTCAGACGGAAAAGGAGAGGAAGAGAGAAGAAAAGAAGAAACAAAAACAGCAAAAGAAGAAGCACAAATAATGGCTCCTACTTTTAGATATTTATTGAACTCTTTAATCCATAGTTCCACCCTTCTGTTGTCATTTTAATGAAACGTTGTCAAATGAATGATGTATATTTTATCCACTCGACATAAATGTGCGTAATCAAATTGGTTTCGAGTAATTCGTCTAATGTACTATAATAAATGGTGCGTGGTGTACTTTTGTTATCTACTAGTTTTTATTACTTTTTATTCCAATTCCCGAAATGTCCTTTATCTTCGTTAAGATACTGGTTTAGTAGATTAGCTTTTTGTTGCCGAGATCCACAAAAATGATGAAACAGAACAAAAATTATTTCTCGGTTATTTTACAGTTTTTGTCAATGGACAAAGTAAAAACCAACTTGTATCCTTTAATAGCAGTCTTTGTGGTGTTGGTATTAGTTTTTGGTAAGTACAAAGTTTAAATGAAAATACTTTATTTTTAGAATATTTAAATTCATATTTAAGGATTGTTTGGACATCGCCTATATACATTGTATAAGAGACGAACAAAACAGATTGATGATGACCTGATAAGAAAGACTGTATGATACATATTTATGTGAAATTAAATTTTTTAAAAATGAAAATATGTAGTTTTTTCCTTCTGATTTTCTTGCTTACCTTATAAAGTCATTGGAAAATGTCGCTGAAGAAACACTTTATTACAAACATCTGCAAATATATACAGAGTAAGAAATTAATTAATCGTTTATCTGTTGCAAATCATCGGTAACTCTGCAACCAATATATTTCAGCCACTTAAGTGATCCCTTAAATTCTGGTTCATGTCTCAATGCAATGAGAGACTGGTAGAATGCCCTTCGATATATGATCGGAGTGGTCGTGTAATTTATCATGTAATACAACCATTCCAGTACCTAAGATACAAAATAACATCAATCAAATGTTTGAAAATGATTTTTAACTCGTAAGTAATTATGATAGAAAGCATACCTGAGTTGTATATTTGTTCCACTTCTCATCCTTTAGAACAAACACGAAAGCTTGCGGCAACAGGTTAATCATGTGCACCATGTTGCTTACATTGATATCATTTAAGAAAAACTTTAGATCAGATATTGAAACAACAGTCGTTATTAAAATGTCGCACATAAACAAAACTCTTGGCGAAAAATTATCTGAGTCTATCAGTTCAAGCTGTGTTTGCCCTAACAGCTCTAAGAACCAACTTGGCAGACTAAGGTGATCCTTTAAGTCATGAGTGACAATACTAATATGGCTTAGTAAGTATTCAATATCTCTTAAAAAGAAGAGTGGTCAGTGGATTTTCAAGATTGCTAAATTTAAATGTTATTTAAAGTAAAAACTTACATCAATTCATTTCCTATTGTATTAATGATCTCATTGTAATACGTCATTGGGGATTCATCTCCAATTTTCACCAAACATCCACATAAAACAATACTTCGTCTTAACTTATCTGATGTTACGGTTGGCCACAGTTTTGGTGATATCAACGGTTTTACATAAGTAAAAGGAAGCATGGATACGCACTCTATTAATTTATGAAACCCCTTGAAAAAGCATGCAGATTAAAAGTGTTTAATGGACATTTTATGCTTACGGTGGAAGTCACAGGTAGCTCTTCAGTTTTAGAAACCAGAAGGTCTGCCATCACACTTTTATTGGCATCTTGAAAATCGTCCTTCTGCATCAGCTCGTTCACCTTGCTAATAACAAAATCCAATAAGCTCCTGTCAGCTGTGTTGCAGCTGCTTAGAGCATGATTTAATGTGGTCACAAAAAATGGTTTTATTATAACGGGTTGTATGCTATTGCAAATATGTTTCATGTTGCCCATGATGCAGTGTAAATCCTCAGTCTGAAAATTAATATGTTGATATGTGATTTTTAACTCTTTACAGAGTTTTTTTTATCCAAATAGCATATTACATACAGATGGATTTTCAGTAATTGCTACAGTTAGATTTTCAACAAAACGACGAGCTGTTCCAGAAAGTATCACTTGATGAGACGCTATAGAAATACAGTAGTGTCTAAAATTTTTATCGTGAATAAATTCCTGTAGGAAACACCAGTCTAACGGTGGTAAAGGTTTTGGATATTCTTGACTGAGAATTTTGAAACATGCCACTTCTATGTTAGACCTCGAAGCATACTGGAACAAAACATACAATATGTCGTTACTGGAAAAAGGTGCAATGTGTCTTTTAATTACATTTCTTTTAATATGTGCCATTAGACCACGCAACATGCTTTTCGATGACAAATAGTCGTAATTGGTTGGTTCTGCTTTCGACTCCAAAACATAATAGATCCCTCTTCCGTACTCAGATATTTCCCTTGTTAGACAAGTGATTATAAAATCCGCAGTAGAGTCGAGATTAGTATAGCTGTTATCTTGTAAAAGTGTCAAGTACCAATAATCTATGAAAAGAGTGTTTTATGGGTGCTTCTATGAAATGTGCCCAAATTTTACAGACGTTTCCTTGTGAAAAAAGTTCATATGAAAATGTCCGAAATGCTTCCTTACTGAAATACAGCTCCTTTTTACTTTCTCTCTTATAAAGAGAAAGTAATGCATTCGGTCCAAAATTTTGGTGGTGAGATTTTCACATATCTGGACGAATTACGGTATTCTAAGACTAATGGTACTATTTTTAGCCATTGGTCTGTCCGTCCGTTCGGCTGTCCTTTACACAATTAGTTTGTGGTTCACACTTCTACAATTTCCTTCTCTGTTTTTCTCTCTTCTAGAAGTATTTTCATACATGCAGGGTGTTCCATTCCTTCAAGATGCTACGCAACTTCAGATTTTTAATGGGAACACCCTGTATGGATTTTATGTATAAACTTCATTGGTTTTTTCAAATAAATCATTTTAGTCAGTGACTACAATCATGTTTTTTCAATAAAAAAGGAATTATACATACCATGCAATCAGTTATTCCCTTTTGTTTATTCAAACGGTGCGACTTTGGACAATGTACGTTGAACAAGTTTATTTAAATAAATGGGTACGTTCTGAAAAGCACTGCGAACTATAGTAAGTTTAGAACGTCATACAAAGATGGCGCTAATAAAAATTTCAAATAAATTGTTAATCGTTTAGCATTTTCATGTACATACTAATTTGGTATATTTACTTTCTCTCACCTGAAAGGTTTAAAGAGAACTGGTAAATATACCAAAATAATAAAGACAAACAAAATAACTTTTGCCTCAATCGATTTTGCGAGACAGGGAGCTTTACCAAATTCCTAGCAAATTTTTTGGTTTACCCAAATAGAAATAGTAATTATTTACACATACATTAATCATTGTTTCAAATGTTTTAAACACCTCATAAAAACTTAGGACCTATGGAATACGTCTGCAAAGTTTGGGCATATCTTACAGAAACACGCTGTGTAATAAATGATAGCACTTGTAATTATGTAAATAATAACCTTCATTGATGTGTCGGTTTTCATACACTTCTAAGAAATGTTCACGAATATGTTCTATATCAAAGGTGGCCAGAGCTTTGTAGGCAGCTTTGACTACTTCAACATCTGAATTATTTAAGATATAGTACCATAGTTTATTAATAACATCATGCACCATTTTGTCAAATTTTGCTGTTTCCATGTATATGGTTTGCAATTCTGACAGTAAGTTGCAGAAGCTAAAAGAAAGAAAATCTATGTTTGCTATATTGTAATAGCGTTGTAGTGTCTCGAAAAGTTCATAAAGAAACTTATTAATAAACTAGCTTTTACCTTACAATCACATTACTTCTTGTTTCAGCTCGAAAACTAGGTTCCAAAGTATTCCACGCTGTAGTGATATCAATAATACCTTTTGTGCATAAATGCGTCAACCCATCAAGAACAAACGAAGTAGCCATCCCATCATCTGTTTTGCAAGAATTCAATATTTTCGAAATATAAATTGCCAATTCTGAACCGTATAACTCAGCTCTGTAAAAACGAAAATACTACCAATACTTCGATACACACAATTTATAACTACTTCAATTCACAAAGTTCCTTGATAACATGGGATTTGGTCACAGCAAAATTCTTCCTATCCGGTTTATTCTCATCGAAGAGCATCTTCTGCAGCAGAAAGTAACATTTTGGTTCGTACTTCCAGAGTTCAAGGTATAATGTCAGAACCATCGTTTTCATTTGCGGCGAAGTATCGCCTAGAGTTTTCAAGGTGGCAATGACAACGTGAATGTTTTCCTTGGATTTGCCCAATTGCACGATCCCTTTCAATACTTCGAATTGGACGTTTGTGTGTTGGCAATTTGCGAGTTTATAAAGTAGAAGTGTAAGTATGCTGTTTGAGGCGCTACCGCAGGTAGAGACGTGTCGTAACAGCAAAGGCAGTGCTTGCAATGTTATGTTCTCATGTTCGCTGTCATAAATAAAGATTCCCGATATAAATAGGATTGTGTGTCTCAGTAGGAATGGAGAAAAGTTCGCGGCGGAACTAAGAAATTGCAACATGGCTTTATGTAATAAGGTATTATCCGAAAACAATTGATATACTTGAAACATTAATTGCACATGTTGATTGGTGTTTTGCAATGAGTCCATATAACGATTATCATATTTGCACGCAATTTGTTTGGTTGTCGATATGTTCGTAACCTTTTTATATAGTTCGTTCAGTATTACGGAACAGCCATCTAAGATCGTTGAAGGATACAACATCCAATTAAGTAAACTTGCTTGTAAAACAAGTGTCGTGAGAATATACAGGTTCTCATTTGGTAAAATCTTCACACCTAAAATGAAGATTTATGGAATTCTCTTTAGAGTGAAATGTTCTAAAATATAACTTACATAATTTTAGTATATCTACTAAATAAGATGGTTGTATCACAGTAACACATTTTGCCAAAATCAATAAAATAAATTCTATGCATTTGTGAGATTGCAGTTCTAGTTTAGACAAAACAATAATTGTTTCTATAGGATCTGAATTGGTCGAACAAAGTTCATGTAGCAATGACAGTAACCAAAAGAGGATGAAGTCTTGGAGCTGTTCATCTTGTTTGATATATTCAGATTGATACAATGTTATTAAAACAGTATTTGAGTATATTTGTGCTTCAATAGATAATATCTGCAAACGTATTCCATCAATGCAATAAACAATATAAATAGTAACACACACCTGTAACCATCCGACTATCTCTGGTATAAGAAGGCCGTAATGCGAGCTCTCATCAATCAAAAAATTCAAAAAGCTTACCCTGCTTAGTTCAGACATTTTCATGTGGGGGTCACACAAAACGTATAAATATACAGGTCTAAACAATTCATTGAGGGCTTCTTTGAAACTGAAACTTAACCCAAACATTGATATTTAATAAAAACTGATTATTTAACACTCACCTACTATTTTCTATCTGGTATATCTTACGTATGTGGCTTAGTATGATGTTCCAAATGTTTGCGTTGTGGACCAATATGGATATGAGAGGGTGTTGGGGAATTGCTAAGTTAAATGGACAAGTATACTTTCCATTTTGTAACTTAGTTTCCATGTCCATCACCAGCAATTCAATTAATACAATCAAAAGGCCTCTGTGATTTCTGCGAAATATCAGTGAAATGGTTTTGCAACAAATAGTTTAGACCAAGGTCCGTAGGTATGAGCACACTGTTATCATCTTTAACCACTTCAGGTACGGATTTCAAAGTTTTCATTCAGGAAAATGAGCAATTTTATGTTAGAAAACTGAAAGCTCTGACAATTTGAAAATTATCAGTCCAAATAACTTGAAAACTAACCAAATTACCAAAACACCCCTCGGGGATTACTTGTGCGCTCTATACAGGCTGAAACTAGACATCAAAAGTGATGATTTGCTGAGGGGTTTGCCAAAGTTAGCTCTATTTTTTTTTGACCTCAAGAAGTTTCCATGTTTTAGACATTTTTCCCGATTTTTATATATTCAATTTTAGCTTTATAAATCGTTAACAGTTTGGAATTTCACTTTGCTATCTTCAGATGAAATGTAGCCAAAAATATTAGCCCGAAAAATTTGCCTGAACATTACGAAACGAAAAAACCACTCCTCCTGTCTTCAGCAAAAATGTAGCCCAAGACATGCCAAAAAACTTGTCCGAACATTGCGAGAAAAAAACACTCTTTGATGGCTTTGTGAGGTTCGATATAAACCAAATAATGATATTTCATTAGTACCGTACACCGTCCATTAGAAATATAAGAGGTACGGATAAAGCTAGAAGTCTGAAAATTTGGGTTTGAATATGGTAGGAAGAGAACTAAAAGATAAAAATATTTTCAATAAGGTTATATGTATTGTTAATTTAAATGGAATGACCCCAATCTTAATTTTTTATCTTAATCTGCATTCAATTTTAAATAAGTTACGAAATACGTTTACCAGGCCTAAACTTAATCCTTTTCA
>JAWQRJ010004111.1:0-11355 GCA_033557515.1 Diorygopyx duplodentatus
CAACATAAAGTATAAAATCTAGAAAGTCTAGAAAACCGACACATAGAGACGCAATAATTCCATATAATTCTAACCACCGTCTTACACACAAATGGCAGCCTTTAATAAAAAAGAAAACACAAATAATACTGCAAATTGGAGCCAATAATAATTTTAAAACAGAAAAAATTCAAACGAGAATACAAAAAATGTCAATTTCTCACATAGATTTCAAAAATTAATGAACAAATATATTGAACAGCCAGTGACAAAACTAAAAACACAAATAGTAATATGCTAATTAACAAAAAAGATAACTGGAAAAAATGGATATATTCATTGGCATGTGAAACGTGTGCAACCACATACGTAGGAGAGACTGGCAGAAAATTGACAATAAGAATTAAAGAGCACAAACATTAATTCGGCAGACATTTGCTTACATATTCTCACCAATTCGATCAAAATAAAAACGCAAATATACTACACCACATAAATAAGGGACACATACCTGTGTCCCTTAAAAACGCTAAGCGTTTAACAAAATATATAAGCCTTGAATGAAGAAACAAATTTAACAAACATCCCTTTATACAGATCACTTAAAAAATCAATTATATATTATAATCACCAGAACCACATACTCAACACAATAGACAATATAATAAAATCAAACAATTTATAGTCACAAAGTTGACCGCTAGAAATCAAATCAGGACCTGAAAGGTATGGAACATAAATTTCGGGAATGTAAAAATAAGCAACGGGTAAGAAAGACTTTTTTGCCCTTTTTAATGTCGAAACAGGTTTAGCAAGAATAAAACCAAAAATAAAATAAAATAGACTTAACAATACAATAGATGAATGAATAGCAACAATATCATTTATTAAAAGAACACAATGACGAGTTAGTGCATCATAAGCAGTTGAGACATGTTACTAATACAATTTGAAAATAACACCTTGTGCATCATAATAAACTAGCTAAACCTTATGTAATATGATTTGTAGCGTCCCTGAGGATGAGCCTATTAGCTCGAAACATGTAGGACAAAGATAATTATATTATTAAAACTAATAACAACAGAATATGTATGTAAAACATTACATAATTTTTTATGTGAGTTGTACCCCGTACTTTTGTAACTGTAGGGTCCTCCCTGAAGAAGAATAACATTATATTATTATATTATATTATATTATCGAAAGTTTACAGTATACTTGTCTTTCATTTGGTTGATCTACTTATATCTATAGTTCATTTTTAGAATCTTTAGAATGTTCTTAGAAGTTTTTTTAGAATCCATCATAAACTCGCCAATGTTTTTTGAATATATAGAAATTGAATGATTGATAACTTATATTGTTGTAAAATTTGAAAAGAACGAGTGGTACAAGTTAATGAATGCAACTTATTTACAACATATCTTCATTGCAAATCCTTTAATCAGTACAAGAAGAAAAATTGTCCTATAATAAAAATAATAATTATTATTAATGAAAAGTAATTAACTAGTAGCAATTATTTCAACACCATTTACTAGGGTCGATCAAAAAGTAAGGTTACAAAATCTGCAGTGAAACATAGGGATTTTGTAACCTTATTTATTGATCATCGTATTTATCGTAATATCACACAGTTCTTCCATACTCAACACATTTATTTATTTACATCATACGATAGCAGACTTCCTATCTATCTTCATTTCCAACACTACAGTGTACAGTAGGCAGCCCTTCGAAATCAAGATTATAATTACTATTGTTCAAAGATTGCCGAACGTTCCTCTCACGTCGCCCCCGTCCGTTCGATTCGTGATTATTCGGTCCTCGATGGCTTTGGCCCACCTCACCTGCGGCCATGACGCAAGAATCCGTTAGATTGTTCGTGTGTACACCTGATCGTAGGTGCCTGGGCCGAGGCTGACCCCCGTGACGTCATACCTGTTCTGTCCACTCTTCCGGGTGACCTTGAGGCATACCTCTCGTCTCTTCGGTTTCCCCCCTTTTCCGCACGCCTCGACGGGCTTCCATTGCGGCCCAAAGGTTTCGTGGTCTGCCTCGTATAATCTGCAGTGGCAAAGACGTAGGAGACTTTACACCAGCGATTGTTGACTTAAAAATGGTCATCCTACTGACTGCGCCTGTTTGTATGTTGGTGGACTAAGAGTTCTAAGACGGAATCTAAATGAGAACACGTTCTAAACAAAATTGTTTTAACAACCAAATCGAGGCTTACAGGCCACTTTCCCATCGTATAATAAAGCTAGAGATTATGCCGTGACAGCTCTTCAATAGGCTGGACAATGCTTACGCGACCTTGCCGGTTTGGCAACGTTCGTCATCTAAAAGTACACAAAACAGACGTTGCATAAAAATGTGTTTTTTTTAAGGAGACGCTAATTACTGTCACTCAATAAACCGGCGGGCGAGCGTTGGTTTCGTCACTTCTATTTTTCACTACAATACACAATGCGGGTTTGTCGTTAGTGCCATCGGCGAAATTTCGCTTGCATCGACAACTACGATGAGCTATGAATAGATCACATTGTTTCCAATATCTATTGTTACATTGCCGTATCGTCGCCGAAGGTGCTAATAACGATTTCTTTGCATATGTTCCATCAGAGATTATTTATAGAATCTTAAATTCTAAGAACATTTGTTGACGTTTGTTGCATTCTCTTCTTTTCTCGCTCGCTTAGATTTGCGGTTCCCAGTGAGACGTATATAAATCCAAGAATGGAACACCCGCTGGCATGCGCCAGACAACTTCGTGTTGCAGAACTTGTACTACAAGATCAGATTCGGTTATCGCGTTATAAAGATTGATGCGCGCCAGACAAGAGGATCAAACGGAATATATGAATCTTTTCTTTTCTTTGTTAAGCCTGTTACCCAATTAAATGTATTAAGACTGCAACCTTCGGGATTAAGTACACCGTAAACATTAGAAGCTAATCTGCATGTACGAACTATTGTGCAATAAATGGACTTATGATAATCTCAATTTATATGCAGTTTAAAGTCCATTATTAAATGAGGTGTAGGTAATGTGATAAGATAATGAAACGGTTGACATTTACAGTGCATAATAGAATATTTTTATTTTCCCTCCCTTATAGTATGGTGTAATATCCAGACGGACAGGTTGGAGAAGTAAAGGACGCAACTAGGAATATAAAGGCGTCTAGAAAAATGTGAATAATTTAGCGACGAGGACGTTGGGCGCAGATGACCCCCACGGGTCCTGCAGCCGCCACAATGGGAGGCAAGAAGTGGCGATGCAAAATTCATGTACGTTATTGTCGCCGCGCGGAGACAACAAAGATACTTATTGTGACCACTTAATGAGACCTCCCGCTCCTAGCTATTCATTCCTCGAGATGGTCCGACGTAATCTACAGGACCTCCACTGCACTATAGGGATGATATTTATGGTGTGGATTATGCTAGAAAATCGCTTTATTTATTATTGAATTTCTTTATTATTGAAATTTGGACATACACATTCGACTAGAAATCCACAGTAAGAGTTTCGAAAACCCAAGGAAAATTGACCCCATCACCATCCTTTGAAACTGTAGCTCTCATTGGTGCAAACAAAAATTAGTGAGAAACGTACTGTTGAAGATGTAGAGTATGAACACCAACCAGGCGACTTCGGAAGATTTCGGAAAAGTTACTCTTTAAGGATTTGAAAATTCGAAAATGCATTGGTGCAAATAAAAAGTTGCAGAAACAATTCCACTGGAGGCCTGCAATAAGAGCATAAGCCGGGCGTCTTGAAGACCCAATTTATTATTAAACTGGTGACTGTACTAATTGTTTCTTAGATGTTTCCATAAGATTTCTCCAAGCTATTATTTTAAATTTACATAATTGAGACAATAGGAAACACGCGAGACGTAAAAAAATAACAATAACCGGCGATTAGCGAATCGTATATTGTATGCGAATGTGCTAATTGGCCGTAATGGTAGTGAGTGACTGATTTTTTCACGCAATTTGCGCAGAACGCGAACCTCCACGCTAATTCGTAAATAATTGTTGTTCCTTAGACGGACAGTTGATGCCGCGGACGGAACATCACGGAACACGCACGGACCACGGGATGGAAACAATAAGAAGTGGAAAGCGAATATTAAGTTCCGTAATGGCGAGCTGGTCTTCTAAGATAATAACGCCCCGTCGGAGTTTCGGCTTTCAATTAAATATCAATTTTCCGTTATTTTCCTCTGGACGTCGTTTGGTCTAGTCGATTTAGCGGCCGCAAAGTGCTCAAAGTCGTTTGGGCCGCATTCATCCGGTATAAGGTGAGTTGAGATTCGAACAAATGGCCCTCTCAAAGATGGATATTGTGTGAGCAATGGTAATCACACATCGTTGGGGTTTAGTCGGTCGTTAGTGGTGAGAAATGAGTGGTTCGGTATTAACAATGATTAAGAATCTTTGCTATCGAGCAAACCTTGAGAGAAGCGAAAATTGATGGCGAGATAATTTTTCTCTTGTTTTAAAAGAAATATTCCCAATCGGCGTTACTTAATCACAATCGCTGCCTACCATCTAAACGGTCAGGCGAAAAAATCATCGCGCCGCATGCCAACTGGGATCTTTTTACGTTCTTCATAAAAGATTCGATCAAAAGTCGCGTTAACTGGGTCGTACTTGCCAAAGATGGCAGCAGTTTGCCCGCTCCGCAGAGAAGCTATCTCGAGACCGCGACGCCGAGCACAGTTTTAATTCCGAAGTAACGGTATCGGCGAATTAACGCCGCTGCGGCTATCTTAATTGTATTTAAATTCAGCGACGGCCCGGACGAGAGTTATTGTTGTAATTATCGCTTCTTGCCCGAATCTGCTCCACGAATGCCTTTAATCCCGTTTTAAATGTGTTCAATTTTAAACTGTTATTATACTCGGCAACTCAGACCTATTATTCTCGGCTTATATGGCGTTAATTTCGTAGTTCGTTAAACGACTACTTTTTCTCCTTGTCCGTTATTGACAGGAGAAGAATAAACGTTCCATAATCGTCAATTTAACTTGCATTGGTGTAAACAAAAAGTTATGGCAAACGTACTGTTGGACGTATGGAGTATTGTGATCGACCAGGCGACTTCAACAGATTTCGGGAAGATCGCCCTTTTAAGACTTGAAAATTTAAAAACACATTGGTGCGAATCAAAAGTGGTTTAAAACATTCAACCGTCCGTTTACAATAAGAGCATCGACTGCTCGTCTTCGAAATGCCCCGTTCGGTCGACACCACGACCCTCTGAAAACGAAAATCTCGCAACCAGATCCCCGCGTTCCGTGAAATCGATGCTATCTCCGCAAGCGCTATCAATCTGAACGTCGGCCGGCATATACCCGCACTCCTGGAAATAGTTGTGTTTAATGCACGGGCTCTAAAACATAAAGACGTTATTTATGGCGCCGTGCCGTATACGGACGTTACCGAAGACGGGCCGGGCCTATGGGTTGTCGAACCCTCCATCTCGCGCATATATTGTTTGCATCAATTACATCGGTGAATAATAGACCAGTTGCCCGGTGCAGTTAGTGGCCGCGGTTCATTTATAACCGGTCATATAAATTATCCGCGATTATGAAATAAATCTGCCCGCAAAGCCGCAAAGTTCTATCCCGCGAGCTGCTCTTGGCGAAGTCTCTTCTGCAGCGCCGCTGCGCTGTCTAAATCTACGTTAATTCAGTGACACTAACACAATTATTATTATTAGCAATCGCGATGATCTGGTAATTCGGCGAGAAATTACCTTTTTTTTTGTTGTGCGCAGATTTTTCATCTAACATTTTCTTTGCCTTCCATAATGCAGCTACGCACTAAACAAGCACTGCGACAATAATGCCGCAATATATCTACGGATTATAGGCAGTGAATGGGCTGCAGCCGCTTTCACGGAAGAAGTTACTAAAATATACGCACGACCGCGTCCACAATGGCAGGATTATCGAGCAAAGGACCCGCGTCGTTCCAATAAATACTATGCTTATCTTCGGAATCTGTACGCGTGTCCCTATTAAACTATCGTAGATAGCTTATCTACGATGGTTTATTCTTAAACATCGGCTTTGCGCCGACTAAAACTGTCTATTATTGCGTGTTTAAAGGACCGTAAGTAGTATCATTGATTTTGTTACCTTTGTTGTCTTATACGAACAAGCGCATCACCAAGTCGTTTTCAAAATCCCACAGAAAATCGTCACTTTGACCAGTTGAAAATTTAAACGTCATTGGTGCAAACAAAAAGTAATGAGACGCCTACTATTGAAGGTAGGAAAAATGAATACCAACTGGGCGACTTCGAAAGATTTCGAGAAAGCGACACTTTGGGGATTTGGAAAGTTTGAAATTCATTGGTGGGTGTCCAAGATAACCGAAAACATCCCACTGGAGGTCGACTATAAGAGTATTAACCAGTCGCCTTTAGAATCCCACGGGAAATCACCACCATGACTACTTGAAAGCTTGCTGTCATGATCTCAAACTCACTGTACCCTGATATATCATTATTCCAATGCGTTATAGAATAGTTCCTTAACCTCCTAACTCAACCATCGACGAAATCCCACGGAATACCGCCACTATGACCTTTTGAAACTGTAATTTTCATTAGCGCAAACAAAAAAACACACATCGGGGAATCGTATAATTTAATCCCCGCTAATTATTTCGTTCGGCGAAGACCTGGGTTTCCATTCGCATCTTTACCGAAGTGTTAACCGCCTATCGAAGCATCCTTATGCCCCATTTCACGGTTCACCACAACCATTATAGTTACTGAAGCGGTCGCATTGTCCAATTATATAACTAGTAGCCAATTACGTTGTCGATAGCGAACGGTGAGCAACTGCTGTAGTTACCAGTGCTGCCTGGTAGCCTTTGGGAACTGGTCGGCTTTGAACGATCTCTGGCGGCGATTCAATTCTTCGTTCGCCTTTTCACCTTTTATCTTCTTCGTCTTCTTCTTCCTGTGGCCGTCGCGGAACGCAGAAAAAATCGAAGCTCCTCGTTTCTACATTATGGTAGTGTACCGATCGTACAGTTATCCACAATGTCGATTTTCAGCCATAATAACCATTTGCGGGACCGTTAAATTTTAATGTTCCCTCTCCTTTATAGTGATTTATTTTTATGGAATTGTCCGGCATTTGGTGGACGGCGCAATTATCGGCAGGAAGACGATGTCGGTATTTTTTTCATCCTGTGCGTACGAAGAAGAACTATTACCTTGTACGGGGTTTAAATTATTAGCATTTATTTCTCAGTGATAATAATAGTTTCTTACGTGTGGTGGCAACTAAAGGAATGAATGTTTCTTACGTGTCGCTGGTGCATTAATCAATAAAATGGCAACGCATAGTTTTCCTGCGAAAATTAATTGTTTAACGAGAAATTGTGTTTACTCCTCATGGACCGTTTGGCATTTACTACTTCTTCATTCCCACTTCTCCTGATTTACTCATAAATCAATTCGCAATGACAACTACAAAAAAAATATTATTTTCACGACAAAACAAAACGTAAAGTTACAAATCTGAACGTATTAATTACCTTCTCAGTTCCGGATTTTTAATGCTGCAACGGTGACAAATGGTTGACGTTGTTTATGCGACCTAGCAACTTAATTTTTCACCGGGCGACGTATTTTTGCCACTCGCGGTATGCCGGGTAATGAATAATTTAAAACCGGGCAAAGTGAGCGAGGATAATTAATTGCTCGAGCGCGTTTTCCTAGAAGTGCGACGCGTTGGACAATAACCGGGAAGTCTCCGCGTCATTAATATTGTCCTTAAAGAACCAACGGGCATTAAAAACGTGACGGTTATGAAAAAATCGATTCGTTACGATGTCGACGAAATACCTGTCTATCTAAAAGAAGTAGCGATACTTGCAATGTTCATATTTTCAAAAGCCCAAAGCGTAATTTCCCGGGAATCTTTCGAAGACGCTCAGTCGAGCTTCTTCTTTTTCATACCGAACGATACTGCTTACATAACTTTTTTTCCACACCAATGAAAGTTGCAATTTCAAAACGTCATAGTACTAATTTCTTGTTGGGTTTTGTTTTTGGTTGACACCAATAAATTTTCAAATTTTCAAACCCTCAATGCGTCATTTTCCCGAAATCGTTGGAAGACGTCTAGTCAATCTTCTTCTATTCTGTACCGAACAATACTGCTTACATATCTTTTTTCCCACACCAATGAAAGTTGCAATTTCAAAACGTCATGGTTCTAATTTCTTGTTGGATTTTGTTTTCGGTTACCTTTGGTTGACACCAATAAATTTTCAAATTTTCAAACCCTCAATCAACATTTTTCCGAAATCTTTCGATCGCCCAGTCAATCTTCTTCTTTTCTATACCGAACAATACTGCTTACATATCTTTTTTTCCACACCAATGAAAGTTGCAATTTCAAAACGTCATAGTTCTAATTTCTTGTTGGATTTTGTTTTCGGTTACCTTTGGTTGAACCAATAAATTTTCAAATTTTCAAACCCTCAATCAACATTTTCCCGAAATCTTTCGATCGCCCAGTCGATCTTCTTCTTTTCTATACCGAACAATACAAAGTTGCAATTTCAAAACGTCATGGTTCTAATTTCTTGTTGGGTTTCGAAGACGGCCTGTTGATATTCATATTATAGACGTTCAGTGATATGTTTTCGATTACCTTTGGTTGACACCAATAAATTTTCAAATTTTCAAACCCTCAAATCATCATTTTCCCGAAATCTTTCGAAGACGCCCAGTCGGGCTCTGAAGACGGCTGGTTACTGACGATTTCGTGAAACCTCCTTACATGGGGAAAGTTAAATATCTCTTCCCGAACATCATCATTCTCCTACCGGTTCACTCGAGCGGTTCATCCAAAATAGAAAGACCACGTCGCTGGCGCCAGCAGCCTGTTGGTACGCGTGTTTGATAGTGAATATAAGGCCATTAGCGCAATGTTAGCGTACCTGCCGAGCGAAAGAGAAGGACAGATCGAGAGAGAACAGCGTCCGTCGCTGCGAGACCGAGGGCAAGGTAAATCTTGGCATTCTTGTCACGATCGGTCGATTCGATGCCAATCCAATAACCTCAGTGTTCCGATCTCGGGCCTCTAGCAGTCCGAACGGTCTAGATCTATGTGCACTTGCTCTATATGTAGGTATCCGAGACGCTCGCAGGTTTTGCTCTCTCGTTGCATTATGTATGTTGATGCGCGCGCCGCACGCACATCCATCTACGTACGATTTTCTATTGTTTTATGGCTAACGGAATGTCGACCGAGCCTGGTTGCTGCGGCTGCTGCGACTGCTGCAGGTGCCGCAGGTGCTCTTTTTACACACTATCCCTTGTCCGCGGCTACTTGCGCTGTTTAGAGTTCTTGCGTGCGACTTGTTGTGTTTTTCTTGAGCTGGTTCGTTTGCCGGATATTCTTACAGACAATACAAGAGGAGCTGAAAAAGAAGAAGAATCCCACTTTTTCCGTAACATCTTTAACAATCCTTAAGTAAATACGCAGTTCTAAACATAATTTCGCTAGACCTGCGCTGCGGTCCACGAGTTGAATTGAATATTTTACGACACTGGAAACTTTTCAGCGGTCGTCTGAAAGGACGAAAAAAGCCGAGGCAGAGCCTTTGGTGCATGGTGATGCAATTAGCGGACAAAAAAGTACCATCCGCGGTCACTTTTAATCCTAAATGGAAAAGGGTCGTCACGCAGTTTACGGGGACGTTATTACGCGAATTTCACAGAGTTTGCAGAGATCTGCCACGGAAAACTGCCGCGCCCGCCGGTGGTCGTTTTCCGTACTTTTATTCTGGTGAAAAGGGGGAGAGAGCAGGACGTTTGATGTAATTTTTATCGCTGCTGTGACGCCGGAAACTTTTAATTCGTAATCGACTTGTACCGCTACCCCTACACTGTCCACTCTAAAGCCTCACACCACTACCTTACTCCCAGCGCAGGGGGTGCAGACGAATTTAAATTAGACGGACAAATGGTTTATCTGTACAGTCAGCTAATTGAATAAAAAAAAAATCTAACTGATGTTCTTACTCTAGACATCTAGGAAATCATCATTACTTTATTATTAACTACGCCAACGTAAGTTAGAGTTTCAAAGGTCCATGGTGCTGATTTCCCACAGGATTTTAAAGACGGCTGGTTACTGTTCCTTTTGCGTATGTGTAGTGGAATGTTTATGGCCACTTTTAGTTCCCACCAGTGAATTTTCGAATTTTCAAATCCTCAAGGTGTGCCTTTTCCGAAATCTTTCGAAGACGCCCGGACGCACCACATTTAATTCACACCAATAAACATTCGTTATTATTATATTTTTCATCCAATAATTTCCTTAGGGAGGAAATTTTATTTACGATCCAGATAGAATAGGTTAAAAGGAGATTAAAAAGAATGTTTCCCATTGGACTTTTTAATTGCATTAGACCCGGGACCTGTACTCCGAACAACTCGAACACCCAAAAAAAAAGGAAAATAAAAAAGTACGCCACGTAGTAGTTGCGAGGAAAATGGATGAATTCATAAATTGAATTCTGTCTGAGCGTCCATAGCCGGACGACCGAGGAAAGGGGGCGGGGGGGTCAATTGGAAAAAGCGTGCGTCATCTCTTTCCACTGCTTGCAGCAGCACAATATCCGGGCGAAATAATCAGATCAGAGCTCCGACAATTTGCTTCAATTTTATATGATATCTTCGCTTACGAGCGTCGTGGTCTGCATTTTCGACGAGAAAAACTCTCCCCGTCTCTCTCGCGCGGCCGACGGTGAGTTACGACGCCCTCTTTCGGCGCGCCACTCGATATACACCGGCTTTATAATGCGCCTTACTTATTCATCGTACAATTCGGGTAAATAATTAATGAGCGAGTCGTGGGTCGAAGGGTCGCCAGGTCAGGGGAGGCCGTGGACGATCGGGCTTTTAAAAACCCCCACTTTATTGACGGCCACAAATGGGGCGGTTTTTTTTTGTTTGATGGCTTTTTTACACGGATAACGCCGGCATCGTACGCTGCCGGATATAAATTCCAAATGGTGCGCAATTCAATGCATACGTAAAATGATATTTTAAATGCGCGGGGGTCCGCTTTTTTTTCCCGCTCAATTACGGAAAATATCTCGCGGTGTGGACGCGCTGTTTTTTGTGGCCGGGCGCTAATCTGTTGTCCGTCTGTGCTAAACCGTGTTTGCTTTTGCAATCGACTGGACGAATTTCATTGTAAATTGAACGTAATGGTGTTGTTTTCCGAAAATATTTCAAAGATAGCTGCTTGTTTCTCCCAACATACAACTTCAATAATATGGTTTCCAATAGTAGTTTTTTGCACCAATGAAGGA
>JAWQRJ010004112.1:0-11355 GCA_033557515.1 Diorygopyx duplodentatus
TTAGGTGAGAGAATGATCTAATTCTAAGTATTTGTGTAATAAAACAATAAAAATAAGTGCGCTAAAAGACATAGTCTGTGTTTTATTTGACCTCCAACGGCACATACTCTTAATTAAGGGGCTTAAACACAATTTTGCCAACATCCAATTCTCTCACCTAACCGGGGGGTTTAGGTGAGAGAATTAGATGTTGGCAAAATTGTATTTAAGCCCCTTGGAAGCGGTTGGAGGTCAAATAAAACACAGTCTATGTCTTTTAGTGCACTTATTTTCATTGTTTTATTACACAAATACTTACAATTAGATTATTCTCTATCTAATCCCCCCGATCTATTTTAGAAATAACTTCTAAACGGTGCGACTTAGTACATATGTATGTTTAATAAAATAGACCATAAATTCCATAAGGAACCCAAAAATGTAATAATATACACGGTGTTATATTTAAAAAAACACAATGTTGCCAATATCTCTGAAACCATGACACTTTGCACATATACTTTGCTGAAATAAATTTTTCGTCTTAAACATTGTTTTTGCTTGTTTGTAAAAGAACATATAGTTTTATTTTATTTTAGATTTGCGGACAAGTTTTTTTTTAAATAGTGAAGGGTATTTTTTATTTCTACTGGGTCTAGTTAGAGAACCTATTACCATTCAGTTTTTTGTTCTACTTAATTTTTTCTCGGTTATATGGTTTTGTTAACTTTTTTGCCTTCATTTTTTTGTAAATTATTTTCTATTTACGCATCTATCTTTCGATTTAATTTGTTTTTTAAGAAGTTTAAAATTGATGACTATATGTTACAAACGTTACTAGCCAGCTGTAACGCTTTTTTGTGTATAATCTAATTTTATTTATTCCCTTTTCTTTATATTTTACAATAATAAATAGACTACTAGAACAATAATAAATTATTGTTCTAGTTTATAATGTTGTTTTGTTAAGTTTTAAGGACCCAACCCCTTTCACTGCTGAGCTGGTTTTGTGCCGAGGAACGCCGAAGGGAGGTGGAAGCTCGACTTTTGTTTTTTTTTTGTTTCAATTTTTGTGTCATATATTAAGATAATTATATTAAGATAATATTAAGTATTTCAGACTTCAAATATAAATTTGTTAGTAGTATTGTGCATTATAAGAATTTAAGAAGGAAATTGCAAATAGCATTGTAGCTTGGTGATTTTTTTTAATAAACAGCTACATTATCTACAACGAGGATTATTATTTCACGTTGCACTCAGTCCATGCGTCCTCATTAGTATATCTACTAACCACCCCAAGTATGCCTTGGTGAGTCCATAAATTCAACTAAACTTCCTAATAATTCCATCCACCTAGCTTAGAACATGTCGGAAATAAATCAGTTTATTTTCCTGCACTATAAACTTTTTAAAGCATACTATCCTCAATGATGTGTACAGAATTAACAATATTATTTGTGTCACTTCATTGTATTTAATATTTTGTTGTAAAGTATGTTCAATAAAAAACGACCTCTAGTAGTCCATGACTTTTTAAAGGTAGGTCGTGGTCGTAATGCATCAAGTCTGCAATGTTTACATAGGTTATGCCAAATATGAAATTTGTGAAATAAGTTCTCTTTAGAACTTCTTGTGCGGTTTAATAGCTTGATTTTTCATGATGGTTTACACGAATGAGCAAAAAACATTTTTAATAGAAAGTTACTTTCGAAATGGTCGGAAGGTCGATGGCGTTTGGAGTTATTCGCTACAAAGCTGTTTGGAAGAATTTCAAGAGAAGTTCCCAGCAGTGGAAGTAAATTATGACAAATTTAAAGCCACAATAAACAGATCAGTTGGTTTGTTTAGAGAAACCGGCAGTATTTTGCGTAAACCTGGCAGTAGCCGACCTTTACAACGTACCGAAGAAGTTATTAATGCTGCCAACGAACTACTGATTAATGAACCTAAAACATCCATTCGTCATCTGTCCCAGCAAGTTGGCTTATCCATAGGAATACCCTTGTGCGAAAAGATTTACATTTATGTCCATATCGTGTAACAGCGGTACAAGAATTGTTGCCCAATGATCATCCTCGACGATTGCAGTTTTCCCAGTGGTTCTTAAACAATTTAAATTATAATGATGAAATACTAAACAAAACTTTCTTTACTGATGAAGCACATGGTTCTATAAATCAGGATATGTCAATTCACAAACAATGAGAATTTGAAGTGCTGAAAGTCCACATGCGTATGTTGAAAAATCGGTTCACCCACAAAAAGTCGGAGTTTGGGCAGCTCTTAGCGCAAGAAGATTGCACCAATTTTTGATGGTAAAATTTTTACTTTTTCAATTTATAACTCTGTACACTGACAGAAATACTTTTTAGGTACTCTAAATGCAGAACGATATCGCAATGAAATTTTACATCCGTTCTCAGAGCAAGTGCATGATGATGAACTACAGCAGGGTTCCTTCCAACAGGATGGGGCAACTCCTCACTGTACTGCAGAAAACATGAATTTATTAAGAGAGTTCTTTGATGCGCGTATAATCAGCCGAAATACAGTAATTGAATGACCACCGAGATTTTGCGATTTAGCTACATGTGATTTCTTTTTGTGGCTATACCTGAAGAACTATATATTCACAACCAGTTAATAATTTGGATGACCTACGGCAACGTACTATTACACATAAATTTTCAGAAATTAATAATAACCCCGTCCACTAACAAAATGTAATAAATGGTCTCCGGCGAAGAATTTTTAAATGTATTGAGCAAGAAGGAAGGCAGGTTCAGCATTTAGTGTAAATTAAATTGAAATTATTATAAATTAAATTAAAATAGTGAAATAAAATGAGAGTTTTAATTCATAACTGAGTTTTTAGGAAATCCCAAAATATGAAATTGTGAGGTTAAGAGTGTTAATGTAACATATGAGCTAAGACATGCTTTGCTAAAAATTTCATGGACTACTAGAGGTCGTTTTTTATTGAACATACTTTATATATTAATACTCAAAATTTGTTACGACGGATCTGTAATGAACAACGAACCGAATTCGTACATCAGTCTAAGAATCAAGCAGCAGCTACTTTCAATCATATATAAATTTCAAATTTACCACACATTCGGCTTTTCTAAAACTAATCGCCTGATTTGGGACAATCAAAACACAAAACAAATATACGAACAAAACTATTTGCTACTTTTAGTGACTTTTTAGTGATTTTATAATTATCTAGATAAAAATGAAAACGTGTTAAACTTCTTTTATTTGTTTTATTTCCAAGTAATATACTAAGATACTAGTTTCGATCTATAGATCATCATCAGTTTTAATCTAGGAAATTAGGGTGTATAAATAAAATGTAAAGTAAAGTATAATAATAATACTATAAAAAAATAAGTATAGTTGAAACTTACAGTCAATGGTTGAGAGTCCATAAATGTGGGTTAAAACAGAAGTAATAAAAAACGGTATGCTTTAAACAGATATACAAAAACCTTGGATAAAATTAATTATCTTCGGCTGGTAAATGATATTTAAAAGCACGGTATATAAAGGAACGAAAAACGACTATTTTGTGGGAAAAAGAGATGTGATGGGAATTACGGAAGCAGCATAGGTAGATATCAAAGGTGGGACTAACCAATCAGTTAATTCTGATGATGCCGTCTGTAATGAGCAGCGAAACGTCAACGGAGAGTTTCTTCGCCGACGTGGCGGTCACCAGAAAGCCAAAAATTATTTACATATTTTTTATTTATTTATTTAATGCGTATATAACGCTAATGGTTTGCAAATAAATGTAGTTTCTGAGATTCAAGCTACCTTTTCCATTTGTTTCACAGATGTTGGTGAACTGTGTATACGTTTCGACCTATCACTCTACGTAATTTGAAGTCATTTTACACCTGTTTTGATCATATTATTACGATATTAGGGTAATGTTCTGCAGCAGCACAAGCATTAAATACGTTAATAAAACTATTCACAGTGAAGATGTCATTTACTCGCTGCATTGATGCTCAAAAAGGTACAGTAGTAGTAAAACTGTATGTATAGTTTTAGGATAACTGTACTTGTCGCATGTTTTCACAAAAGCGTACTCTTAAATATTTTGCAAATTGTAATGTTATTGCATCTTACAGAATCCAGTATCGCTTTTGAAGCTTTCACATTTCAGTTCAACGCGTAGACTATGGAAATCCCAGCAAATCTTGGATTACTACAATCACATTATGTGCATTATATCCATTAAAGTGATCACCAGAGTACGTCGGTAGTACTAATAATCGTAACGAACTAATTTCAGCTCTGAAGTGTACTCGCATTAGCTCTCTCTCTCTCTCTCTCCACACTGGAGCAACTCATTATGTGTGACTTTTGGTAGTAACCGTTCACGACCTGTAGGGAAATTATTCCTCGCACGTTAAAACGTCAACACGTGTTGCCGTAAACGAGGTCATGTTGGGAAATGTGACATTTTTTTAAAAAATAATTGACAACTTTATTGGAACATGATAATGATCAATGATCTGTGATGCGCAACGGTGAAAAATGGCGGTAACGTGACAGCCAGGCTGGTGATGCATCATCGTATGAAAGAGTGAGGCCAACCCATTAACGATATTAAATATGGTGTTTGCATATGGTACTCTTTTCAGTTCAGTGCGTACTCTGATTTAACATGCGTCTGTTTTGTAACCCTTTTATCCGGCATTAGTAATACGATGATGTTAGTTTTACTAATTACACAACATACAAATTTAATCATTTTTTAAAAGAATGTGGATCTACTCTACTATTAGTTATAGTGGATGGATCATTCTCAGTTACCTAGATTTGAATTGTTTCCATTTAAGTCTGCAATGAGTGTGCATTTAGGTTTTGTAAACTAAAGTTTTTTGTGTTGATGGCGTAACAGATCAACTTGATATATCCACTAATATCCAGCGATGAATCTGTATTTAATGACTTTTCACGTTAGGTAACTTATAAACGTAACTATTTGAGGAAATAGCGCGCATTATGTAAGATTCCTATGTAATTTTTTATGTTTTTTATGCATCCAATGACAACTGCATCCGCATTTCCCTTTTCTCTCTAATGAGACGATGTTTACAGTTGGCACTGATTGCATTTTCTACGACTTCCTGAAAATGTTCATGTATTAAATTCGAAAGTTACACATGAAACGCATGTAACCGATGAATAACCTATAGATGATTCAATGCATTTTGTTGATGTTAAGTGCATTGTGTTTAAAATACCAAGTCTCAATACGTTTGGATATCTTGGAAGCGGTAAGAGCTACAGACTCGGTTAAAATGTGAATATTTTCCATATTATTTATCGTACAAAAAATTTCCAGAGAAAATGTTGTAGACATTCTGTAGAATAGATAATAAAAATATATTTTATCTTGCACCAGTTTCGAGATGTCCCGATATGACCAAAAGTTTTTTAAATAGAAACCATAGTTGATTTTGACATTAAATTACTTCATTTTTTTTCTTTCGAACGATATAAGATTCGAGTAGGTATCTTTCATGGTTTAGGAGATATGAAACAAAATTATATTTCACACAGATTTTAACCCACATCAGACTATCCACGATTAAGAACTATGTTTTGTTTTCAAAACAAAAGACTGCATTAGTACGTCAATAAATTGCAAAAAAAAAGAAAACATGGAAGCAATAAACATGGTAATAATAAACATGGTAAAAATAAACACGATAACAATAATTAATCAATTTTCCTACAAAAGATATTCAATATGGCGGCCGTTCACTTCTAAACATTTGGTAACACGCTTTTCGACACTTTTTCTACAATTCATTAATTGACGAACACTAACGGAGTTAAAACTCTGTATGACACTTTGTTGCAAATCTTTAAAACTGTTATATCTCTTTCCGTATACATTTTTTATATGGCCCCACAGGAAAAAGTCTAGTGGGGACAAATCCGGAGGTCTCGCTAGCCATCGTATGGGTTCGTTCGTTGCAATCCACCGATTTCCATATGTTGTTGCTAAATATTCAGCAACAATTCTTGAATTATGTGCTGGGGCGCTGTGCAGAAAGAAAATAGTTCTCTCCTCTTACATTGGTAGACCATCCAACGCATCTGCGATTTCCTGTTGCAGCAGTTCGAGATATCGTGTGCGCCCCCGCCCAAATGGTGCGCCCCCACCCAAATATTAAAATAGTAAATGATTGAGCCATTTACTTTATTAGGTACTTTGCACCTGTGCAATAAATATTAAAATAGATCAATTGCTTTTCGAATAAAATCGGTTTAAGTGTGATTGTAATTATTAATCTGCAAATGAAACCACTTTTTTGTATATTTTTTTAATTATTTTAGTTTTACTTCGATCAAATTTTGAAAATAGTGCATATTTTGTAACCAGTAATACAATTGTTTTTCAAATTTCATTCAAACATATTCAAATATTTGCTTCGTTACGGGTTGGCAAACATCCATTTCGACATTGTTTGATTAGTAACTTTATGGCTGCTATGGTTGCTTAAACCCTTAGTGAGTATAAGCTATAAAGTTACTAATTAGCAAATGCCGAAATTTACAACCCGGGCATTCGCTATTTTTATGTTTCACGGTTTAGAATTTTTGAATTAATAAAGGTTGAAGTTGCAGGTAAATTCTGTGAATTTGTTCCAGTTGTAACCGTGCAGAAACATTTTAATTCAGTATTGGTGGAAAGCAGCAACTACTTTTAATACCAGACTCGTTGAGAAAAATGTTAATGTTAATATTTGCTTTAGTGATGAGTGTACATTTCATCTCAACGACATAGTTAATAAAATAAACATAATTGTCGGTAATGGAGTGAGCAAAGTTCACACATTTTTGCAGAAAGTCACATCCAACGACCCCAAAAAGTTAATGTTCGGGCCGCATATTAGCTGATAATTTATCGGCCAATTATTTATTAATGAAAACCTAAATGAGAACAATTACTTTAGACACCATAATCGACCCCCTTATTATTCAAGACTTAGAAACCCAACAAGAATTAGAAACCCAACAAGATGTCCTAGCAATCCGTCAATTCTTAAATGAAACTTAAACGAAAATTTTTTTTAATCCAAGCAAATGATACAAAAGTAAATATAACTTGAAAAAAATTCAAAATAGGTATTGAAAGTGACAATCTCTAAATATATGTTGATGAATTGTTGTTGAACTCGTTCCAAAAAAATCAGATGTTCTATTATATAAGGGTGTCGCATAAAACAGCCTTTTTGATAACCCCGGGTGAAAATGCCATATATAGAGTAGAATTGAGTTATTTTCATAAATAAAGTTATTTTCAATAATGTCAGTCTGAATATTAATGGAAAACTAGTACTGATATCTCATAACATGAATACGGTCAGAATGACCAGAGCTAGTTATAAAAAAGCCGGTTATGAAAATTAAAAATTCCGGTCAGAAGAAAGTTACCTCTCTAGTCGAATATTTTAAGCAAGCAATGAGAATTTTTTCCTCTTCGTAGGAAGTCTGGTAGGAAATGTCCTCACACGAAAGCGGCTACAATTATATACCGCTCCGGGGATAAATAATTAGAGTTTCTTAAAATAAGGCTTGTATCCCATTTACCCTGAATCCCATTTTAGGTATCCTGCTGTTTTTGCAAAAGCAGGACATAATTTAGACATTTTTTTAATGTTACTATTGTCATAGAAATCTGTCTACTGTTGTTTTGACAAATTGTGACAAATACTGTATAAATTACAACATTATGCCACCGAACTTTCTTTAAATAAAGCTTTAAATAAAGAGCAGTGTATAGTTACAAACAAGGCTGGTCCTTAAGTAATGGGAAAACATTACTTAAGGACACTTCTGACATCAAAATGTTGCAATTTAACCCAACTTATATCAACAACAAATTGAACATATTATACAACAAATATCCCAACTCAATTCATTACATGAATTGCTTTGTTATAACAACTATTTATTGTTCACTGATGTACAGTAGCTCTGATCCTATGCACTTCGCACATGGTTGCTTCCGAAACTAGTTTCAGTTGATTTTAGTTTTGAAGTTTGCTTTGTACTATAACAATTTCTAAATATCCTCCTTGATTTCAGATTTCTACATTTTGCATTAAAGAGTGTTTTGTTTAACTATAACTTTACAACGTATTGGTTAGGAAGAGATATTTTTAATTGAACTATAGTCCTTGGGCGAAGCTTTAAGCATTTAAGGCTTGTGACGTTACATTAAGCAGTATTACGTATTTCTTGAATTAATGAGTGCGTGTTCCTAAACTAAAATTGACGTAAATGTAAACGCAATAACGCGCTCTCCTGAGCGAGTAGTTGACATTTTTTTATGACTAGCTTTACCAAAATATTTTACGTTATTGAGGACAAAGGTAGAAGTTGATACCATGGCCCTTGATTGGCAGGTTTGCACGATTTGCATTTATGAACAGCGCATTTGTATGTGCTCAATAGACACGAGATTGCACTATCTATATTTGAAAAAAAAATCTCGCTAGGTCTGCTTGTTCGATGACGAGTCACGCGTCATATACAGAGAAAGAAATTAAAAATTAAAAATTCTTGAATTCTAAATCAAAAATTAAACCTTATCTTTCTTAGTGTGGTGCCTTCTTCATTTTGCAATCAATCGAACTGGTTTTTTAAATGCATTTAAATTTATATATATATTTTTTCAATTTCCCTATTAATCTGCAGAGATAGGGGGTCCAATGTAAAAGGGTTTGACACCGCTAAATACCAACAATTCTGTGACAAAAAGAAGAAATGATTATTCAAAATGCGTTCTTAGAAGTGCAACAAAGTATTTTTTTACGAGCAATATCTGAAATTACTAGCAACCGTCCACTTTGCTCTAAAAATGTGCTCTTAAAAAGTAGCACGTGGTTTTTTACGACAGTAGGATGAAGTAATAATATCTTTAATGCGCCTCTCCTTGTAAAACTCTTTAACATTTTTGAAGCAATGTTGTAATATTGTTTAAAAAATGTGCCAGGATTTTAATTTTTAATTGTAGTGAATATTATATTTAGGGTACTTCTTCTGTCTAATATGTTATCCGTCATGCAGCATTAAATTGCTTTGACTCTATGGGGCGTCTAGGCGACATCTAGACATCGTGTTTGAACTTCTATAGTAAGCTTTTGAAAAGATGCTTCCCCCAATATTGCTTTTATGGAATTTTGTGTTCAAATGTGTTATTATAAACACCAAATCTCAGTCTATTGTTCTCACGTATGACGTCAAATCTCTAAGTTGAGTTTTAATGTGTATCTTCTGTATATTAACTCTATTACAGCTCCGCAGGTAAAGAAATGGTTGTTGGGTAATGTAAGTAGAAAAAGCTTAAAGAAAGATTAACCTATTGTTTCATCATGCTCCGTTAGAAAATAATGAAAAAGATTTTCATATCTAAACTTGAGTTAGAAACCATAAAAAATATTGAAAACCCCTTGACTCTCATAAATACATTAAAACTCCAGCTGGCAGTATAGTGACAAAGTTAAAATTAACAATATCGAATTTGCCAATCCTTGCTGGTTATGTATAAATTTACATTTTAAAGTATACTTAAATCACAGTTACTATGAAGTTCAAGAATAGGGCTAGCAAGTTTTAAAAATTGCAGCCTAGATTAAAAGGGCATTCGCGAATGCTACCTAATAACATACATTAGTGATGTTCAGATTATGGGTTATTAATAATAAAGTCATCGAATTCATGGCCTCTAGTGAATTTTTATGCCATCATTTTACAAAATAAAGATTTTCCTCGCGTTTACCTGGATTATTATTTCTGATCAAGGCCTTAGTGTTATCAAAATCGATTGCTTATGTGATGGCAAGTTACCTTGGAAATGGTTTTACCATATCCTACATTCGGGTTAGGTTTATTTAATGTTAGTTATATTCTTAGTCGAAATTTGGTTTATGTACGTGTCTACTCATATACCAGCCACCGGAATTGTCTATAACGGACGTTTTGAGCGGAAATTTTATAAAATTGCATTCACAGTCACTTTAATTGTCAATATAAGCAATTCTCCATATAAACTGGGAGGGGACCCCAGGTGGTTAGTATGGAAATTGAAATAGGGGAAAGTTCCCAATATCGCACCATTGTGTTTATAAATTTTGATGCATTTGCCCACAAATGCATCAAAATCTCGCGAGTCTCGTTCCAATAATATCACTCACCTACGAGGTCTTGACAGTGATGTCCTTTGTCGTGTACGCGTGTTTGAAGAAAAGCCTACTTTTGGATGTATATTTTCACCACTTTTGTAAGGTTCCTGACAAGAGGTGACTACTTTTCTGCATAATGTTAAGTATTCTATTATCAAACATTTAACACCAATAAATCGTTGACTGCGCAATGCTTCTTTGGGTTAGAGAAGTAAAATTAAACAAAATAGCGTAGTTTCCTAAATCGCACTGCCATTGGGTTTCCTAATTCGCATCGGTGCGATTTCGACAACTAGATCGTCATTTGGGATTTTTTACAGAGCCTGCTTAGGATGGAAAATGGGGTTCTTCAGATTTGTCAAGTGCTCTGAAGAATTTTAAAATTGGGAAAATTAGAATAAATGTATATTGTAGAAAATATGAGATACAAATAAAGACTTATTAACCCTATTGTCAAGAAGAGAAGTTTACCAGAGGTATTAATCACAGCAGGAACGAGGCAGTAAGCGGTAGAGATACAGCTTTACCAACTGAAACTGAAAAGGAACCATGTTCGACCTAACCATAGCTGATGTTAGGAAGTTAGCTTACCAAATACTACATCAAACCCTTTCTTAAACATTTCTTCAATGTGCTGGAAAAAATTGTCCATGAAAATAGACTAAATGCTCTGAGCATTTTTAACGTTAATGAATCCAGTTTCTCAACTGTACAAAAGAAATCACCTAAAGTAGTGGCACAGAGAGTAAAACATCAACTAGACTCTATTTCAAGGGTGAACGGCGAGTAAATACCACAATTGTATGTTGCACGAGTTTCAGCGGTAATTTTCTACTTCGAATGATCATATTTAAGAAGCTTAGAATGCATCCTTCACTCACAACTGATGCTCCACCAGGCAGTTTGGTGGAGATTTCAGAGACAGGTTACAATAACACTGAGCTCTTCATAAAATGATCGAAGAAACATTGTATTGACTACGTAAAACCCTCTGTAGAAGATAAGGTTTTCTTGGTGCTGAATGGCAACTCTGCACACTCATAGAACTTCGTAGCTGTATAATTTGCATAAGAAAATAGAATTGCATTCCTCCAACTCCCTGGTCACACAACAGATCGTCACATTCTATATAGCTTTCCTAAGTGCTTTGCTA
>JAWQRJ010004113.1:0-11355 GCA_033557515.1 Diorygopyx duplodentatus
TCAGTTACCAAAGTTAATTAACTATCCCTGTTACTACTCTGTATGAACAACATAGTTTATCGAAGCAATATTTATGACTAGTCTTTTAATAGACTTAAAATGTTAAAGTTCTCTCACACATCAACTGAACGCAGTGGCGGATTAATGCTATTTTGTGGGTGGGGGCGGTTGGTTGAAAGGTGCAACACGCCCGGGCAGAGGGGGTCTCCCCCGAAAATTTATGAAAATATACCTGCACAAAATCTATAAGCCTTTTGTCAACATAGAACCAACTGCTAAGCAAATTAACAGCTAAAACATTCTAATTAGCATGAGAATACTTTTCAAACTGTACTTTGTGGTTATTGAAAGTTACTGCTAAAGTTTTTGCTAGCTTTTAGACTTTTTTTCACTTAAAAATATACCTACATACTTTTATTTTAAAAATAATTCCAACTTCAAATACTCTGTAGTACCTTTTAGCCAGTGTTTCTGCATCCCTAATTACTGACTCCATGGCTTGTAGATGTTAAGTACTTCTTTTGAGAACCTGTTTTGAAGATAATTGTTCAGTGAGTCATCAAGGATAAAGACATATACCCTAAAGTAAATTTCTGTGCTTGATAGAGCAATGTTAGGTCTGTTGACTTGTCTAGACGCGATCCTGGGCATTTGAATAGCGATTCTTACAGTTTCTGACAAGTGAATCCGCTTCATCGCTGCCACTTTCAGAAGCTGCAGAGATATCTTCATTTTCATTAAGTTTGAGGTCAATTGTGACATTTTGTTTCCACAGATTTTTCCATCACCGCACCATTCAATCAAATCATTTTGTACAGTTTTGCCTCTTTTAACATTAATGTTGCATTGAGCAGCTGGTTCAGTTTCTCCACACTCTTCCATACGAAATTTCATCTGCTCTTTGAAGTTACCTTTATTTGATACTTTGGGGTATGTTGAGAAAACAGAGCCCCATCATCACGATGCCCTCTAAAAGGAATGTTCTGCCTCCCAAGAGTATTACATTTTACAATGAAAATGACAATTCTTTTTGGTTTTCTTTCGCCCTTTTCATTCCATACATGTCAAGTTGATTTTCGATGGATTTCTCAGGGTTTTTGTAAGAAACCAAAAAGTCTTAAAAGTTTTATGTCTTCAGCTGCTGGCAATAAAATCCCCTCATAAATAGAAAGTCTCAAAGATTACCAGACCTTCTGCAGCCCTGTATTCATAACCGGACATTACCTAGGTATACCTTTTTTCATTACAATTGTGTAGTCTTATTTTCTCTGTAGTAATAGTTTATACATAAAAATAACAAATATTAGTAAGAAAAATAATACCTTAAATTAAAATAATATAAACAAACTTATAAAACTAAAAAAAGAAAAACGATTATTCGTGATCTAATCGTCGCCACTCCCAAAACTACTGTCTTCTGTGTTAGAATCTTCAAAAGTTTGTTATACATGTAGTATAACAAACTTTTGAGCTTCCTGCGGAACACAGGAAATTTCTACGTTAATTACGTGCTTGTATCTTGTATTTGACTCGCTTGTTTTCGTATTATGTCCACCGCTTTCGCATGGTGTGTAGGACATTGGTTATTTTTGCGACAGCCTCTTTTCAATTCACTCAAAATCAGTTCGATGGAGTTTAAGACACAGTAGTATGGGGCAGCCGTAAAACTGTGTGTCCTTCTTTCTTGACTTCATCTACCATGTACTGAACAGGAATATTCTGGGCTTTTATGATTTGTAATAATTTTGGTTTAGTTCTCCGCTCAAGAATTGTTATATTGTTATATTGTCTTTCCATATAAGGATTGTCTTTCCATATACGCAAGGATATTTGATTTTTTGGTGGCAGTTATTGGCTTGCGATTTAATATTCTGGAATGGTAAGGATCATTGTCCATTATTATGACCGATTTTGTAGGTGAAGCTGGTAATAATTGGCTTTTAAACCAACTTTCAAAGAGTGCAGAGTCCATATCCTTATGATAATGAGCGGAGCATTTTCCTATATTTTAGCAGATAACAAAAGCCCGTTGTCATCCACAAAACCTTCTTTTATTGTATCGTATCGTACCACGTCTCATCCAAATATATTATAGGTATCATCTTCCCGGAATTTTCTAATTGCATTCCGAAGTATTTTAATCGTGTTGATTAAAAGTTTTCTAATTGCCATCTTAACTCTTTTAATCGTGTCGATTCCATTATGACCAACCTTTTATTCAATACTTTGTATTGAAATCCATTGGCGTGTGAATATTTACGCACAGTTTCTGCACAATAATTCATTTCTAAATCACGTAGGGACAATTTTGCCATAAGACTGGCAACAGTTGGAACAGATTCTTCCTGTACATACTGTATACACTTTGCTTTATTTCAGTACCTTATATATCAGAAATTCGCGAGAAAGAATATTTTGAACAATCTTCCTTTCACACCTGCCGTTGCAATTCTCTGCACCGTACATTGAGGAACTTCATTAATTCATTTGTCACTTTATTTAGGTCGTTGGCGCAGTCGTTGGCTTTTAGGTATTTAACAACCTGATTATATTCCTTGTATCCGCGGAAAGCACTATTCTCGGCGTCGCTGGCGTTTCATTTTCATATTGTGAACAACTTTCTTGTGAAAAATTTTCGAAACCTTCACTAACGGGTTGCCACGGAGGGAGCTTGCCGGTTTCATAGTTTTGGTGGCGCCATCGTGTGTTGAATTGTAACTAACAGACCAAGCTAGTTCCGTTCGACCAGCTTTCTATAGATGGCTACCTACATCCGCATAACAGTCTTTTTTAAAAACTGCTTCGCTGCCCGCCGATAGATCCCGCCACTTTATCGATGTTTTCCACGTGTTTTCTTCACAATTTTATTTATTTGCGATAAGAAATGATTTGAGTGAAAGCGGGGCACCGAATTATTGAAATCCTACAGATATCGGCCGGCAACTTAAAGCCGTCTTCCGGGTCTGAGGAATATATACCTACAAGGATTTCTCGTTTAATAGTATAAGTTTGATAGTATAGAATATAAGATATATTTTTATCAGCAGTTTACATAAAACTAAATTTTAAACATCTTTACCTACAAATTCCAGAAAGGAAGGGGTGTAATAATTTTACCAATCAGTATGTTATGAAACTAATTTTAGATCTTTAACACTTTATTAGTCTATAAGTTTTAGTAATTATATTACCATTTTCCTGGACTTTTTTATTATAAAAATCGTATAGTTCTTAACATCACTATGAATTATGCTATCATAGGAATCTTAATCTTGAAATTACATTGTATGTATATTGATGAATTTCGTTTGGATGAACAACTATTTGGAGTTATTTAAGGATAAACTCTTTTAAAAGACATGCTCGCTTAACTCGAATAAATGGAAAAGTATGCACCTTAAACTACATAAATCACTGTTAAACATCAAATTTATTAAAACCTGTCATAGTTTATTAAAACACTTTAATTTAATTCCTACTTTCGCTAATTTCAAATGTCCTAAACAAATCAACACAAATAAAATTTTCCAATTAAAACAACAGTTCATGAAAACAGAAATTAGAAAACAATACAAAAAAGTCAATATGTAATTACAATATAACATTATACAACCTTTACTTAAATTTAAATATAAAATATCACTTTTTGTTAGTTGACGAATATTTTTAAAAGCCAAATTCCTCAATAAAATTATACTTCATAAAATAACTAACAAATACAAAAAGAAAATAGAAATATTAAAATCTAAACAAATCCTAAACATGCAATTTGAAAACTCTCACAAATTCCACGCCCGTTTCTAACTAAATAAAACAGAAGAAACACTTCTTCAAAAAGAACATAATTACTCCATACAAAGAAATCAACCTTCCAAAATTAACAATAGAAATAGAAGCAGCTATAAAAAAATAAAAAATAAGTGAAGATTTGTGCCCTTTAAAAGATTTTATCCGTAAATAACTCCAAATAGTTGTTCATCCAAACGAAATTCATCAATATACAATGTAATTTCAAGATTAAGATGTCTACGATAGCATAATTCATAGCGATGTTAAAAACTTTACGACTTTTATAATCAAAAAGTCCATGAAGATGGTAATGTAATTATCGAAACCGGTAGACTAATAAAGAGTTAAATATCTAAAGTTAGTTTCATAACATACTGATTGGTAAAATTATTACACCCTTCCTTTCTGGAATTTATAGTTAAATCAGTAATACAGACTTTTCTAATTCATCTTTACCTACGTTACCTAGTAACTTAACACTTTAATTGTAAAATGATTATAAATGAATGTTTCTCAATGAATAGATTATACAATTTTCAGCTTAAATATATTCTTTACTAGGTATTGCCCTATGCCGACCGGTCACCGGGCCACCTTTTTTTGTTTATGGCTCCGCTGGCATTTTTTTTATTTAATTAACAAATCTCAAATTAATTAAAAAAATATTGAAAATAAACCCCCCATTAAGTTGTATTGCGTAAAAGGTTATAAAACCCATTCAAACTTGTTGCACGTGCCTTTCTAAGCAACCATCCTTGCCTAGAAAATTTTGTTAGAGGTTGGGTCACTAAAGTGTTTAATTCTATTCCTCCATGATTGCGACCTTTAAGAGCAGACGCGAAGAAAGGACATACTTTGCAAAATATGCCTTCTTTTGATGGTAATAAAGCTAATCAAGGTTTGTACTTATCTAAGCGCGCTTTTTTCAAAAATGGTTATTCAGATTTCCCTCCCTTGTTATAAGTGGAATATGGATATTTGTGTCCAGCAGGAGGTTCCCAATGTATAGATCAATGTCATTTTCATACCTAACGCTTGGTGCTATAGTTGGGGTTGCAGAAGTTTGATCTGTAGGTAATGCAGCTGAAGAGCAGCTGACCTAACCTCCCTGAACCTGCAATGTAATAAGAAACGTGTCGACCAATGGAGGATCTGAATCTTCAACATGATCATATGATTTGGAACCTGAAAAGAATAACTAGCAATAAAATCTTCAACGTTTAAGTTTTATAGCAAGTCATGCAGGTTGTGTACAACAAAAAACATAAACAAGGACGACTATTGCTTATAATTTTTCCTCCTCCTATTTAAATGTCTATAAAGACACGTCTGTACAACACGAGTTAATATAAAGTATGGTGGACGGTAAAGTTACGTCTCCAATAGCAGAGTCTTCATCTATGTCGGGTTTTATATGCGGTACAAGTGCAAAAGATATGAATAATTTTAATTCAGTTTATCAAAAGAAAGTAAAAAGCGTTGAATATTATAAATTTAAATTGTCGTGCCTTTATACATGTATTTGATCTACGGAGTTTTTGTAAATTATAAAGAGTAAGGAAGAAAATTTGTATACAGCTTATTTCAGGGTAACCGTGTTGAAAAGAAAATTGTAAAATTTGCAAATATGTATGTTACATATTACTTGCATAGCAGATGCTTATCATAAGCTTTGCGAACTTATTAGGAACGAATTTGAGGATGTTTATAAATTTGGTTATGTAAAAAAATATTTTGTAAAGCATCAAAACGAAACTGTACAAAACACAATACCAGATGGCGAACCTCTGTTTAGAAGCAGTACTATTTTAAACATAAAATATGTCGTTTAGTAAAAAGATGTCGTTTTATTTTTAGACAACGATACTCGGAGTGTTATTAAATGCAAAAGTATTGTGGAGAATATCTTTATTGCAAAACAAACAAGTGTTGAATTTAACGACAAATAAGTTGCAATATTTAGTAGAAATCCGATTTGAAAATATCGTTTTAAATTTTTTCCAGTTAACTAATTATACCTATGAACTTCCTTATATTCCATTTGTCAAGGAAAAGTTATAGTTTATAAAAAGTTTTCGATGATCTGAAAAGTCCTTTCCTAGATAAAACGCCGATACAGTATACAGGATGTTCGAAAAATAAGGAAACGTGAAATTGTGGTAAGAGTAAAGTACCATTTACACCAAAGTCTGTGAGCCTGAATGTTTTCACGATATCAGTTTCGGTAATTCTCCCTAGTGAAATGTTTCCATAGCGAACTTGGATGATTACGTTTATTGTCTTTAATTCTTATTCTTTGCGCAAATTTTATAATTTTTAGATACAGTTTCAAATTTGAAATCACTTATAATAAAAACAAATTTTTATATTTCTTAACTAGTTTGCCAAGTGTGGTGCGCCATATGTTGGTACTACAACTGTACTGTGAATGCGTTAAACGTTTAATGCCTCATTTGATTTGTTTTGTATTTAAACTGGAAATGTATTTCTAAAGAAATGCTTTTATTTAAAAATGCATTTTAAATGACTTTTCGCTTTAAACTACAAGAAAGGAGAAATGATGTTTCTTTCTCTTAACGCCAAATCTTCCCCTAGGGTTAGGTTACTTTTTGGTAACTTGTTGTTATTTGTTTCTCGGCTTTACTGCAAAAGAAAAGCGCAGGTTGATGATTGCCAATTTTATTTAACCAATTTCTAGCCCGAATTGGGCAATGAGCAGAAAAACGCGATGTTCTAAATAGAGGGAATACGTCCGTTTTCTCAAGTTATTGCTCATAGCAGATAGAAAAAAGTTGAAGAAGACAATTTTTGTGCTTCATTCCGCACAAAACATTGACTTTTTTATATTATTAACTCAATTTAATAATTTTAGAACTAAATCATTTCACAATTTTAAAACAAGTTTTGGGAACCAACAACAAATCACTTCTTCAATTGTGTTGTTTGTTCCATTATTCTCGCTTATCTAAGTTTAACTAATGCCTAAATTTTCTGATTTTTGTATGGGCGATTTTTTTAATTTTTTACGGAACCCAAAACCAATAATTTGGTTGAAATGTTTGACTGAGCTTCCTATGTCTCCGAATATCTGTCACCTTTTATCTTATCAACATTGTTTACTAATGAACTATCCAACTTAGTTCGGGACGAAAATTTCTATTAAAAACGGTAATTGGTTTGTATTAAATAAACTTTGCTATTTGATCAATGTTATTTTTATACTTTTTTATAATTTTATAATTTGATACGCTAGTTGACCTTAGTGTATTGTTTTGTTTAATTCGCACATTTTTGTGCAAAATTAATAATTTCGTGATACAATATTCATATTTTAAATTTGAAAGAAATTTGAAAATCTGAACCCTATGGCATTTTTTAATATTTCTTAAATAAATGACACTTTACTCTTATCACAATTTCACGTTTACTCTTTTTTTTGAACACCCTGTATGTTGCAGCAAACGACTTTTTAAAGTATCCAACACTTTTAATGAAGAATAAGTAGTTTTCCGGAGACACACTGTATATGCATTAGCATCACTGATAAATAACAGTACATCGCTATATCTGCATCCATTACCGTTAAAAATGTCTTTCACACCTCCAGCCACAATTTCGATAATATTATCGATATTTATCTGTGATGCAGATTTAACTGAAATTAAATGTAGTTCTGAGGGTCAGAGGAATGAATACAGGGACCAATAACTGCGCTGATAATGCGCTCTCCATTATATCATCTGCTTCGCCGGGCTAAGGCACATAAAATTATTATTAACTTCTTTAATGATAATTTTTAATTGTCGTCATTATTTTGCAATATTTTTTATAATATAGTATTTTCAAAGAGTGGATTCGCCTGGAACATGTGTTTATATTCTTCGATGATTTTTAAAACTGGGTTCTGAATTTTAGATAATGGAATATTAGCAGCTACAAATGTTGGTCAGAGATCATCATTATTCAAAATTATCTCCACTTAGTAGAAGCTAATTTTTTCGGATATGCTGGGCAACGTCTCCCATTGAAAAAAAGGAAACAGGAAGTTAATTAACGACAACTTAAAATTAACTCAATTAAATTAACGGCAACTAAGAATGTAGCACAAACTAATACTGAAAAAAACGTATAAGCAAATGAACATTTGAACTAAATCTAAATCAACGAACGAGATGACAACGCAAGAAAGGAACACCTAAAAAGAATACTATACCTATGTGCTACGTACGAGTAGTACTACGCCTATGGATTGTAACGAACCTACCTAGTTATAAAAGTAACGATTTTCAACTTACATTATTGAAGTTTCATAAGTCACTAAGCCTTAGACAACTTTTGCGTAACTTTAATATGAGTTTAACATTATAGTCAGCGCCGTTCCTTCTATTTCGTATTAAGTGCAACACTTTTACGTAAGTTTAGACTGTTGTTAAAAGGTGTTGAATCGTATCTTATATTATTAAACGAGCAATTAACCACACATTTGGGGTCATCGGATGGACCGAATGCATTGCATGAATTTGAACTTTTCCATTTAATTATACACATAATTACGAATTTAGATTATGCTTACAAGGCGAATTATCTATCAGCCTGCGTTGGTTCGGTGAAATTTAAAAAATATCGATATCATCCACACGTCTACGCGGCCGATGTGTAGTCGCCTTAACCGTTCTAGCATGCTGGTTGCAATAAATTACTAGAAAAATAACTAACTTTTCGCAGTTTTTGTTGCAATATCTGGATTAATTCCCACCCATCTGCACTGTGTCGTGAGTTGAACATTGAGGTTAACCTGCCGCCAAATTAAAGTTAATTGGCCGCCATTTTATGTCCACGTCAAATTCAAAATTGAATGAACTTGCAACCGAAGTAAAGTTTTGGTAAAAATGCAAAAAGCCGGATAGGTAAATAATTTTAAATTCAATATAAGCAGTATTTGAAGACCGACTAGGTGATTAACAATAATACGAGTAACAAATAAATAAATACGTTTTGTTAGGAAAAAATATTCGAATCAAACGTACGTTTAACTTTGAATATTAAGCATCAGTGTTACAAATATAAAATGATAAAATTTGCAGGTGCCCAACAAATTGCATCATTGCATTTTTGCTAATCTAGAAATATTTTTACGTGTCGTCACTTGCTAAAAAAATTATTGTTTTCATGTCTACTCTTTAAAAACACGCTAATAAAAATTAAAAAAACAACGGTTAATAAAGAACACACTAATAAATTGTCGGGAGTGGCCAAAAATGATTTTGAATTAAGGCGATTAATTTTCAAGCAAAAATCATCTAATCATATGAGTGCTCTTAAATATAAATCTGGATTACAAAATTCTTTTCTTTATATTCTTGGCATGTATTCTCTTCAGAAAGACGTTCATAAAAATTATTAATAATAAACATGGAATCAAAGAATAGCTATCGAATTGGTTAATAGTACTTAAGAAACTCAGCAAAGCTCCGTGAACCAGGAATTTAATTTTTATTAATTTTTATAAATAAAACAAAATGTAATAATTATTTATATAAGGGTATGCTTATAATATATGTAAACTGAGAGGAACACCTGGTAGACCGATCAGTAGCTCGGTCTACCAGGTACTCAAATATTATATGCCATCCATGTCTTACAATTCGTGTCATTCCAGAAAGTAAAGGGTCAAATAACCAAGTGACTAGGTGGTTCGGCGATAAGACAATCCTGTTCTATCGTTAAAATGGTTATCTCCTGCCCCACGTATTGCGAAAGGCACGTCATAAGCCGTTGGTCCTTACAATCAGGCGAGTAACTCGGTTGTTAAAAAGTATAGTGGAAAGTTGGAAAGTCATGTGACTCTGGCATCAGGCGTGTAGAACAATCTTTAACTATTAATTAAAGGTGGACGAGAAAGGTTTTTGAGTTAATGCTAAATATCTTCAAAATGTATAATTATAATACTGTTGTTAATAATATAATAGTGCTATAATTATACTAGTAATAAATAAACCAGCAAAAAAAGCACCGATAATTTTCTTATTTATCAGTTCATTCCCAAGTGTGGGACATTCTGGAAAAAAAGTTGTTTTTACAAAGTCCACAAGTAAGTTGAGAGACTCTATTAATTGTATTTTTCTGGCCATGGATCGTTACATTAAAGGAAGCGATGCCATAATTGTTTGGCATCATTTTCAAAGAAAATGTCACTTATAATTTTTGTATTAATATACATAATCTAGCACTTAAAAAGCGAAAGTTTGTGAAAATGTGACATTTTATAAGTACGGATATTGTACGGAACGTTTACATAACGGACATGAAAGGTAAAATGAGAATCGACCTTTAAAGGCTAAATATCGTAAATATGTTAAAACTTAATTTTATAGAAACCGTATAAGTAGGCAAGTAGCTGCTTCATTAGTTACGGAATTAGTTTCCAATTATTTAAATGGACATTTAATTAATTTTGATTAAATGTGTACTGTTAGATGATAGTTAACAGGTTGATGCCTTAGTTTTCTATTGTATGCTCCTAAAAGCTAGACGCCGGTTGTAACTGTTGTTCTATTATATTTGAGGCGCATTTAATTAAAACCGGATACCAAATATTTTAAGAAAGTCGTGCTTTGTACAGAAATTATTCTATTGAAGTGCGCATTAGCAATTTCTGTATTAATCAAAGGATTAATACAGAAATTAATCAAAGGATTAACACAGAAATGGCTAATGCACACTTCAATACAGTAATTTCTGCACAAAGCACGACTTTCTTAAAATATTTCGTATCCATTTTTGATTATATGCGTTTCAAATCTAATAATATAATATAATAAGGAGATCATTAATAAATTGCGACAAATCTTCATAGCAACATTGAATTGTAGTTTCTCCAATACTGCTTACAGATTTATGAATTACTAATACATATAAGCGTTTTAATTTAAAAGTGAATCATTCACAAATCGCGATAAATTTATAATACCTCCTGTACCAGAGACAGCCATAACCATAGTAAAAAGCTTTGTTCACACGGTTTTGACAAATTTCATTAGCTGTACATGCATGCGTGTACGTATGGAAGAGAAAGAGCAGTCGTAGACCAAATTGGGCCCAACAATAAAGGAAATTTAATAAGAAATAAAAATATCTGGTGTGAAATACACGCACGACTTTCCCTTACCTTCGTTAAATTTTGAAAATACTTATCTTCTTATAAATTTATGGAAGATATGTGATATGCGAATATTGTTTAACAATGGGGGAACCTTTCTAAAAATCGACCTACCAAAGTATTGTTCTTAAAATTTTAGTAGGGAAATAATAGCAAACAATGAAATTACTGACATATTTCTTTCCTTTTTATATTGTCTCTACAAAACATCAATTATTGTAAATATCTAATTCATTAAGTTTTAATTGAATATCGAAGAACACTAATACACTGTTAGTGTTAGCAATTTAGCAAATATTTCTTGCGTTTGAATCCAGATTCGCGAGTACTTGACATTTACATCAATGCTTACCACGCTCGCTCCTTTTAGGGGAACGTGCCATTTGATGCATGTTTTATTTGGATAT
>JAWQRJ010004114.1:0-11355 GCA_033557515.1 Diorygopyx duplodentatus
ATGGTCGGGAAACCCGCGTATCGAGCGCAGTTCCCCCGGTAATGGATATCATTTGTTTATTTTGTTCATGTTATACGGTGGCTAATGCGTTGGAAATGTGATTTACGTTATCCGGTGGTTTACGTTATCCGATATTCACGGTATCGAGATTCTACTGTTAATTGTTTTGAAAGTTGTGGTTCAAAGTTTTTAAGTTTTGCCGATTTGTGGCTTGGGTATTTTTGTTAAGTTAGGTTGGGAGCGTTGCTGTTGTTTCTGCCTCTTAGTCTGGTCGTTTCTGAATTGTTAGTTTAAAGAAAAAAGCTGTTTGTATGTTGGATTATTGTTGTAAGGTTTTTTTTTGGTCATTTATCCTGATTTCCACCGTTTTGCTTTTTTGTCGATTAATCTCAAAAAGTTAAATTGCGCCATGTAGCCTTTAGTTTTAATACATTTTTGTTTGCGATTTTTAGAGATCCTGATGAAGATTGGAATCTAATCGAAACGTTGATCAAATATATAAAGTTTTTTGGCCATGCCCAAACTAAGCAAGCCAGTCGAGCTAGTGCATAAAATTTACAAGTCCCAAAATCAAAAGTGTTACCTACATTACGAAGAGATCGTCAAAAAGCATACCATTTACCTTTCCAAAATTTAAATAAATTTTTGTAATTGGATGATTAGCTCCATCCGCAGAGATGCAATGTTTCTGAAAAGAATTTTATGGCCTTATAAGCTACCTTTACAAGAAGATGTACTGTAAATTACCACAATTTACAGGTATACGCGGGCGCATGAAAATCCCCCACGAAATTACGAAAATCCAAATAAAACTCGTCCCAAGTCATTTCAAACTGAATTCAATGCGAACGTTTGAACAGGAGTTTGGATAGGAGAATAATAATTTATGTGGCCCATATTTTTTGCTATCTCGATTAAATTCTGCCTTATTTCTGGACTTTTTGGAACACAATATTGTTGAAATTTTCGACGATGTTTCTTTTAACTTAAGACAAGACTGTTGGTTACAATTAGCACTCCAGTAATTTCCCGAATGGGAAATCATTGGACAAAACATTCCCAGGTGGATTGGTCCTGAGGGTAGTATTCTCTGACACGACGAGCCCGTATGTGTATTCAGAATGATGGCGGACATTTTGAACATCGTGGTGTATCGTCGTATGAGTATCGTCGTTGTATGGAAGAAGAAGAAAGTACAGAGCTTGCCTTATGTGCCCGTCCAGCGTCGGGCATTTAGTCATCGCTCCACATCATCTTTGCCTTTAGACGGAAAGTTGGATTGGAAGGTGGGTGGGGGAGCTGCACAAGCCCAGTTTCTTTTATACCTAAGCTAACCTGATTCTGATGGTTAGGTTAGGTCTCGTATTCTGTGGGAAGAACGCACACATATAATCCAAGTTTCCGCATAGCAACGCTGAAACTTTGATGTTGCGAGTGCCAGCAAAAGAAACATCATAAAACCGACGTATCCATAAAAGTCCCCCTGTTTACCGAAATATTTCTCCGAAACTATTTCCACGTCCGTCGGGCTTGCTAATAATTTTTTGCATTAATATTGAAAAATCGCTATGCGGGCGGTCGTAACGAAGCGGATTTACTGCCGGTGGCACGACAGCCTGATGTAAAGCGCGTTTTACGACGAGTTAGACGAATCCGACACTCACCGGAGCAACAAAAAAATAACGAGCCGTGAACACGACGTACGCTATGATGGAGAAGCGGCGGTGTGCCCATCGCAATATCAGCGGACGATGCCGGTGGAGCGGCCGACGGCGACTTCGTGTCGGTAATTTAGTCGGTTTTTTATAACATCTATCGTTCCGTGGAGCCAGCCGCTCCGAACAAAAACTCGGATGGTCGCTTCTCGGTCCGGCTTTTTTTTTCGGTCCGGAAACGAGGGCGCACGGGGTCGTATTGTGCCCGTACTCCGGTCAGCGTACTGTCATATGATTATGGAAACGCTCGATTCAGTGCGTTTTGTGCCCGCGCTAGTTACGATATTGTTACGAGCTTCTACAAAAAAAAGATCAAGGATGTGACATGTATGGAGGTGTATATACGTAGTTATTTCAAGTTTTTTTCGAATTTATACAGTGTGTCCTCGCATGTAGATAGCTGTATCTACGAACTTTTTCATTTTTCGAACAAAGACCATTATTTATAAAATATTGTGGATGGCCCGAAAAGTCTTTTGCTACAGCTAAAATATCGATATAATACAGTATAGCTGTGAATGCTGTGTTGCCTTAGTTTGGAAAGAAGTCAGCAATGCGCGCAGGACCCATTAATCCACCTTTTTGACCTTCCCTATCGCCCAACGCAGTTCTTGGGGGTCCAACGCAGTTCTTGGGCGTACCTGTAGGCGCACAGCAATGTCTCGTACTGTTTGACGTACATTCCCTTCGACTGACGCCTTGAGGTCGTCCTTATTCACCTTCGATTTCGGACTTCGAAGTTCCTGTTCTTCGAGGGTCAGATCCCCCCGTTAAAGTTCTGAAACCAACGCTGCAGTGTCCGTTTAGTTACGGTATTCTGACCGAACGCCTCATTGATATTGCATGCTGCTGTCACTGCAGTATGTCCCAGTTCCCACTCATACGGGTACAGTACCCGCAAATCTCGTCTATTTGGTGTTGGTTCTGAGTTGGTCACTGAGTTGGTGTACATAGCTCACGAGGAAATTCAGATTTTAATGAATTCAGCTTCTAACTTTTATATGGTTGCATAGTTCTTTAGAGGCCCAATCGCTGGTTTTCGGGGTGTAGGTGTTTTTGGTAGAAACGCTTTATAAAGCCTCAATTTTTTAATTTCTCTCACAGGCAAAAAGAGTAATGCATTCGGTCCAAAATTTCGATGGTGAGATTTTGATATATCTTGATGATATTCTAAGATTAATGGTACAATTTTTGGCTATTGGTCAGTCCGGGTGTCTGTCTGTCCGTTAGATAGAAGTTTATGGCCTGGACATCTGGCATTCCTAATCCTTTTGGGTAAAAAAAATTCAAATAAAAGTTGGGGTGTACCATTTCTGCAAGAGGGTTAGGTTTAGAAGTTATTAGACGTTTTTTACAAAAAAGTAACATTCGCTTTATGCGGATTGCTTTATATTATTGCTCTTAGAACCCTATCCCTCTTAGAGTTTATTTCAGTAAAAAATATTTCAAATAAAAGTTACAGCACTGAATCGGCCCTACAAAACCACGTTATTTTCGTATATACTGGTTGTCCCATTTCTTCTAAACACTACACAACTTCAGTTTTTTAAATAGAATACGCTCTATATTATTACATTTTTAAATCCCTTGTGGAATTTGTGTTCAATTTTATTCAATATAAATATGTCCAAAGCCGCACCGTTTAGAAGTTATTGGACATTTAAAGTAAAAAAAATAAATATATTTTTGCTTAATATAGAGGATAAGATATAAGCCCTACTAATCTTACAGTTTATTTCAACGAAAAGTGTTTCAAAAAAACATACGATGGCCATTTAAAAAAGGAGTCGATGGCGTCACAGCTGTGATGCAAGTTGGTTTGCCTAAGGGTTTTTTGACATTTTTTTTATAACCACTTTACTAATTTTGTTCACGTTAACCTGGCATACACCGTATAGTTTAGAACTTATTTTTTGCAATTTTTTTTGCAGCAATGAAACTTTTATTCGAAACTTTTTTTTCCTAAAATAAATAGAAATAGAAAAAGTGTTGCTAACGGACGAACACACAGACAGAGAGATGGGTGGACCGACCAACTGCCATAAATGGCACTATTGGCCTTAGATTACCCTAATTCATCAAGATATATAAATATCTCACGCCAAAAATTTTGTTGACGAATGTAATACTCTCTTACACTTTCAGGTAAAAAAGTAAAACAAAGTAAATGTTTCTATGGTGTTGTAAACCTGCATCAACTCCACCTCCGTCAACCCCTCCATCCGTAGTAGTCAAAAGGGTATTTCTCATTCAGTTTTGTTGTCTGCGAACCCGTCTGCGTCCAGAATCCACGAGGTAACCAGCATTCATCAACCAACTAAAAAAAATAATTTATTTTTGTTAAATTTTCCACTTGTTTTTCAATCCACGCCCCTCTTTGCTCCTGACTTTGAATTTCTCCATCAAACTCCCGGCGTTCATCGCGAAAATGCCCGAACATCCCCGAACTAAATTTTTTGAATAAACAAGGCCGGCCGTAGGCGGACGTTACTGGTCCGCCGCGGTAGGCCGCCTTCTGTTTAACCAGGATGATGCAATACTAAACAATACATAGTTCGCGGCGGACGCACGGTCTAGTCTGCGCGCGCAGACCGCGTCCTGTTTGAACCTAGCGGCGGCCTAACAGAAAAAATACGATTAAAATTACTTCCCCATATCACCTGCCCATCTGAATTCCGGTGTCTCTGTGTGCAATTCCGATAATTTAAAACTGCTGTAGAGACGTTTTACCCCCCGACTTTAACCAAAGACCTCTGCCCAGCTGAAGTAGAGCAGGATAACTGTCGCGGCCAACCGCGTTTCTCTGCGGACGAAACAAAGAAAAAAAAATTGGGTTGTCAACATAAACTGCTGTCGTGTAAGTTCTTACCGTCTGGATTGGTGGATTGATGGTCCGGGCACAGGTTCGCTCACGGGTCACTCGTCTACTTCCATGTTTTCGAAGACCCTTTCCTTCTCGCTACTTTGGAAAAACGTCTCTATATTTGCTCTAATCTACAAAGTTGAGTTGCGCACTTCCACCCCTAGCCGCGTCCAATTGTATTTAAATCTACTCTTTTTTCTTGACAGCAAAAACTTAGGTTAGCTTAGTGTCAAAGTAAGGTGACAAAGCATCGTTTAGGCCGAGTCTGCAGTATACGTTTTCCCGGCCTTACGCTAAACGTAGGAACCTACGACTGTTTTACTTTTAATCCATAACCGGTAGGTGCGCTATATGGTTAGATCGTATGTTTAAGAAAATGTATTGTGTCAGTAATAGGTTCTAAAGAGACTCAAAATATTGAATTTCGCTCAAAAAGGGGCGAGTTTAATAAAGCGACAGAGAATACAAAAATTCAATAATATACAAGGCATATAACACTTTTTGGTAAACGTTTTGGTAAAAAAGAAAAGAGATTTGGTAACGTTACCGATAAACTGTATACCCTATATGCTCGAAAATAATATCAGCTTATAAAAACAATAGATGTTACAACTTTTGTTTGAAACATTTAGTTCTAGGATGTACTGCAAAAGAGCTAATCTGTGGCTACCCCATCCTGTATGCGCAAGAAGTTGCGTGGTTGCATTTATATGCATTTTTCTCAAAAACCGTCCTAAACCCAGTCCTATGTGAATTTAACAAAAGAACCTTTTTTATGTAGTTTTAGCGATTAGTTTGGCGACTCCTATTCCAAAGGAACAGAGTTTGAACGTAGGATATATTATATTTCGTGCAAAATATTAAGTTTAGACTAATATTTCAGCAAGCCTTGGGAATTTTCTTACAACGTGTGGCAAATGTATTATTATTCATTTACTTAAAAAAAAATTGGTGCTCCTTTAGAAAGCGTTTTAGGACCCACCTTCATATAAACTTTTCAGCTTAAACTTGTCCGTACTCATTGAAGTTTGGTAGTGTACTTAAGATACACCCTGCATATTTACCCAAAATCCCATCGTTTAGGAATTATTTGAGATTTTTCGCAAAAAACGACTGTCGTAGGGTAGTCAAAAATACTTACTTAAGTCAACCTAACTGTATTGTATTACACTGACAATCGTTCATCTTAATAATCTGAACAACAGGTAAATCGATCGATTTTTAGCAAGGGTCTTTCATTGTTAAACAATACTCGCATATAAATTATTTAAATATTTATTTGCCCAAAGTCGCACCGTTTAGAGAAGATCGGGGGTTTAGGAGAGAGAAAGTCGTGTTAGTGATCCACACCAGTTGATTTATACATACACTTGAAGATGCACTGTCGAATATCCATCCAGTTTCCCCTATCCTAGTGGATGTTTTAACCCCTAAAATTGAAAAACCTTCAACTTAAGTGATTTTTTGCAATTATCTTACAAACCAAACGTTGTGTGAAAATATATGCAGTAAAATTCATGGAAATTAATTTCAAACACTGCCATCGTTATCACAGTTTCCTGTTTTCTTCACAGTTCTCTGTTCTTCCTGGTTTTCATTTGTAACGGTTCATTTAGTTGTAACGTTTTGGGTGACTTATACGTGCGGTTTTGTGCTGTTAAGGTATAATTGAACCTCGTCACCGATATTTTTCTAGTTTAGCACAGCGTTTAGGCTCTTCAGGTAATGGATTAGCAGATTATTGGATTTTGGTGATTTAGAAATCTGTTATTCTCGCTAAGGCGGAATTGTAGCGGAAGGCGGCCATTCTCACTCAGAAACACTAGTGTGCTTTAATTTTTGAACCCGACCATCTGGGTGAGTAAAAGGATAATTGAGTTAAACAGTCAAGTTATTTCAAGAATTTATTCTTAATAGTAATTACATTCGATTTATGTAGGTTTAGCTACGTATCAATTCAACTAGCAGTTTGTCAACCACGTTTTGTGTAATTTTCGTTTGGGGAAAAAGCTTTTATGGGAGGCTCCACCGTCCACAACTCCGTCACATAATATCCGATTAAGTAAAGGAGTACACTCATCTAGGAAGTTGGAACATCGTGTAAAGAAATTGGATTCGTGTACATAAATTATAATTTATTGATAAACGTCATTACAGCGTTTGGTAAAGAAAGAAAGAGAGGAAAAAATATAAATAATACCATTGATGTCATTCAATACTTTCATAGTTTTTTGTCTATTAATATAGGAACAGTTCCATAGGCAAACATAGTAAAGCATTCCTAGCTTGTATTATAAATGTTTATGTGTGATCTCTAAAATTTTGTATGCTATTAGAAGATATAAGTTTACTAATTGTAAACGATTATTAACGTCATTCTTCGTATCTGAAAGGGAAAAAAATTGTCTTTACATTAAGAAACATCATATTTTTTTGTCACAGTATTGAAGTACTCACCTGTGTTCATTATATTTTTATTTGCATTATATATGTATGTTATATATGTTTTCTCTTAACTTCAATATAGTGCTTTCTTTTCTACAAATTGATAGGAAAAGAGCTAATTGAGGTATTATAATTATTTGCATGTTGCTTACTTGTGATATCGTTGAATTTAAATTGGTACAATTACTTCAATTCTTGGTTAACGTCGCTGAACATTTTTTTTTAGTTCTTTTTTCAGGAAAGAGGAGTGCTTTAGCAAACTAAGTGGCGCTCGTGGACAATACTTTAATATTTCCATTTCTATATATAATTCAATATTTTTCTTATTCTCTTCTTAAAGAAATTGTGTACAAAGAAGACGAGAATATAAATGGAAATACAACTTCCCAATAAAATTTAGGGAATCGCTGCCTGCTGCTGCTTTTAATTTTAAAAAAAGTGCAACGATCATTGAAAACTTGAAAAAGAAGAATGTTGCTCTCACAAGTGCTTTGGAAGAAATACTATTATCATTCCAGTTGGAGCTTAAATTATGTCCAGGTAAATTCGGAGAAAAATGAACCGAAAATTTGAAGAGGTGTTAAATAAAAATCCAGGCTATAAAATTTTACTAGGTATCAAAAATAAGCTTCTTGGGATCCTTAATGAAGAAAAAGAAGAAGAAAATGGAGGGTTTGAAATATTAAACGCTTTGAGCTCTTCAGACATTTCAAAATTTAAAAATCTTTCAATTACTTCATGTGATGTGGAAAGAAGCTTCTCCCAATATAAAGCTTTGTTTTGAGATAATTAAAGAAGTTCTATTTCCGATCATTAAAAGGAACAATTATATGCAGTGTAAACAAATGATTTTAATATAAACTTAATTAATTGTAAATTGCATCATTTCTAGCCTTTTGTATATTAACAAATTTTAGTAAATATATTGCGTTTTTAATAAATATTCCACCTTTTTTGTTAAATATTGTATTTAAATATTTGCCATTTTTAAGTAAATAAAAATCCGGACCCTACTTATAATATATAATAATCGCAAAAAGTCGCTTTCCCTGACCATTTCAACATTCAGTTGTAATTTGGAGTAAAGTATTTTGTTCTTGAGATACATCAAGTACACGAAATATTATAATATTCTATTCATATCAATTACCTCTCATGTTGAAAATATGTTTTTTTACTTCAGATTTCAGTTGCCATTTGTTAAATATTCTAAAATCTTTTACTTTATTATTTATTATTATTTACTTTATTTCTTTTACATTTATAATTAATTTAGCGACATTTCAACATGCCTTTAGATATGGCATTTTATTTTTTAATTTGGGACTTCTCTATTGCTCTCTTTTCACTTATTACATATTCATTGACCTAAAACTACCTAACAATTACTTAAAATTGTATTGTTATGTTGTTTATAAAGATTGACATCTAGACGCATACAGAAATGGAATAAATTCAATTAAAACTACAAGCCCTTTAGTCACATGTCGTTCTTTTCTTCTAAAATAATCAGCTAAGAAACCATCATTTTGATTTCTATCTACCCCTTTTTATTAACTATTGCTTTATCGTGTGTAAAATATACATAAACCAACAATTCAAAGTTATAGGACACATCTTTGAAAAATATCACAAAAAACGTTGAAACTGTTGCCCATTTGTTTCTTGGCACTAGCGAAGTCTGTTGATAGAAACCTCTAAGGAATACAGCAAATGTTCTATAAAAATGTTTTTGCTGTCACACTCCCAATTTTTGCTTTCAGACCACCAGTCTTGGTGGTCTGAATACTACATACACAACATTATTTAAATATCCCAGAAAAAAAAAATAATTGCTATCATGTCTACAGATCGAGGGGGCCATATATTCTGCAGCAAATTGATCCAGCAATTTTTATTGCTGGTACAATTTGGTTTGCTAAAGTACCCTCAAACGTTAATCTTCATGATGCAGTAAAGCGTTTAATGAAGTATCATGATTTGTTACCATTTTCAGTCTTTCTGGAACGCGAGATTTTTTATGCTTCTTATTTCCTCAACTCGTTGAACTGTTGTTAATACTGTAGACCTAGTAATTTGAGGCCTGTTTGGATGAGTATCATTAAATACATGACAAGCTTCTAGCTGCGTTCTGTTAAGATCACCAAAACCAGCAATTATTAATAATTCACCACGTCGGATTTCGGTCAAATTAATTTTTAAATTTAACTCGAAATGTCATTTTATTTTAAACTTGACTAGATTGCTATGGAAACTAAACCTTATTTTACATTAAGTGAAATAAATTACCAATTACTTCTAAAAATACTGATAATCAGATTACAAGAACTATTTCTTCTTGATTTCATTTGTTTTAGTTGGAAGTTCTTTAGTAGCGGAAAGCTATATGTGTGAGGTGCTTTTAACAACATCCCAAAAAGAATATACTGTTTCAGTGTAATCGTCGTTATGATTTAGAATTGTTAATTTATTGTTCATAATTATTTTTCAATAAACAACCTTATCGTGTCCCCTACCGTTTTGTAAAACGGTAATCTTTCAAATGATATCTATGTTTACATAATGTTGAGGGAGATTTAGTTTTGTGTTCTTATATACGTTTGGATAACTTGCGATCTGTCTGCCCTATATAAGGTTTGTCACAATTGTTACATTGTATTGGGTATACACCATTTGTATCAGTAGTAGGGATTTTTTGTTTGTGATTTGATAGTATATTGTAAATTTTATTATTAGTTTTATACATAGTTGTGATAATTTTTGAAAATGTTTCTCGTTCATAGATTGCTCTGGTTGAAAGTAAGAGATCCATAATGGTATGATGTGCTTCGGTTCTCTAGGTTGGTAGAGCATTGGGATGAGGGTGAAAACAGTAAATAATGTTAGACCCAATATAAAAAATTCAGGCAATATCTGACTATAAAGGCGGGTTTCCATCGTAAAGAAACACAAAAAAAGAAAGGTACAAAAATGCGACGATAAATAGGAAAATATAATTTTAAATTTCCACTAAATGCAATCAAATCAAGGATTTTATTAAAACTCTCTTTGCGTCGGGCGGTTGATTTAAACGAAACAGTTTGTGCCAAGATAACATAAATTTTGATTATAACGCAATTTAACGCGCCGACTCGGCCGCAGCTTTTGAAATTAATTTCTTTTCGACTTTACTCGTTTCCTCTATTCATTCCGACAAAAAATCACGACCTGGAGTGCGCCAATTAATCACCTCGAACAGTACGGGAGCAAATAAAAGCTCGCGAAAGTTTGCGAACGCCGAGCGGCGATGTGCAGTTCCACGTAGCCGCGCACATAATTGAATTTAAAAAGTTGAGGAATTATAACGACAGATATTCCGGGGCCGGCCGGTAACTCCGCTACCGTTGCTCGGGGCCTTAAGCTTCCCCCCTCTGTCGCCCTTCAAATTCGTTCCGCCAACTTTGCGGAAATTTTATTTTTCCAACCCCTCTAATTCTTTCGTGAACGTCTACGGCAGCAGCGCGGTACGTTTATTTATTTACTTATTAAATGGATACAGCGTACGGACTCTATTCATTTGACGGAAAACGAATGAGTCATGCCATGTAGAAATAAATTACCGCTAAAATGTGGACCTGAATGTTGCAAGCTGATCATCGTATACTCCTTTTTTAAAATTGTAACGTCTAGCCATCCAAATCCGCACATATATTTTATTTTAATCAATTTAAAAAAGCAAAGTTATCAAGTTTTCGATAACAATCGTTTTTTTTTCAGAGCTCGTTAAGTATACACTTTTTTCCACAGTTAACTAGAAAGTTAATTACATAACACAACGCTAATTTGAAAATAACAAGTCTGTAAATACGTTATCTTCAAATACCGTAGTCACTATTCCAGTGTTTAGTAAAATGTGGTTTATAGCATTCCACGTAAAAGTGATAACAACAACACAAAACTAATTGCCAATTAGATCGCGAGAGAACCACCTTAATTTGCATATAATTTATTGAAAAGCAAGCTTCGATTGATAAAGTACCATTTCTATTCAATTACTGTTTTAAAATAAGACAATACTGATAAAGAAAGGTTACTTTAAATGGATTATCTAGTTAACTTATCTATCACATCAAATTTTCGAAAGTGCCCGGTAAGTCCTCTTAATAAGGATTTTGATTGTACAGAAAACATCTATCCAAACGTATGACTGAGATGTATGGCGTATGATATAATAAATTAATTGGGGAGGGTGATAGCAGCATTCATCGCAAACTATTAGGTAGGAGTTCATATGGAAACGATTTGGTTATTATAGGTTTTGATTTTTATTATATTGGAGAATGAAATTCATAC
>JAWQRJ010004115.1:0-11354 GCA_033557515.1 Diorygopyx duplodentatus
GGTTTAGGAGACACTATACGACCTTCTCCTTCAATCCTAGGAGGAGAAGGTGTGGCGTACTTGCCGGCGTGGTACGGGAATATTTACCAGTAGTGTAGACTAAATGTGATTGTTTGATTGTTAGCAACTGTACAATTAGATTACCTAATCATTTATGGACAATAGTTGATTTTTAACTCTAGAATATCAAATTAACCAAATAACTAAAATATCAAATCAACTACAATTAGGCACATTTTAGTTCGACTTGAAATTAGAGCATTACGTTGTTATGCCAGGCCATTACCTTGTTGTATGTCACATTGTGACTACTACAAATATCACAGAAAGCCTGTTTCAGTAATAAAATATTAACTTTCAACTGGCACACACAACGCCAAACACGGGTCTCAACTTATGGGAGCGAAAATACTGTTCTACATTTCTTCTTCAATTGCTACAGTTTTTCAATACCACCTTTCTTTCAGCGGTGAAGGTTCGCACCAGTCTGGTTCATCAGAAGACAGAACTCCAGGAGCCATGGCTAGAGCGATTACTGTTCACGCAGATACCAAGAAGGTCATGTACTTTGCTTAGAAACGAAACCAAGTGGAGAGCCAGTGGCCACTCTACTTACAGCAGCTCTGCCCCCACGGTATCGATACCGTGGCGTAGAGAGCAGCTGTAACTAGCACCATGTTAATACCAAATTTCGTTGTTCAAAGATTAAATTAATTTAAACAAAACTAAAAATGCAAAACATGCTCGAACGCTGCTCAAGAACAACTCAACCCGCACGAAGACAACTCCCCCTCTTATCAATGCAATTTGTGTCACCAAAAACTGCAACCAAATAACGTAGCCTAAACCTCTCCTGATCGGATGGGATGGTGGCGTATTGGTACCACCCTGCCATTTGATTAGGCTCATTTCATGACTCTGTACAATTTTCTTTTTTTTGCATACAATTTTATGTAAAACTTTTACTTTTTTCTAGTTATTAACACCCAAGTTTTTCATAATCATCTTAGCTATTAAGTGTGTTTAAGTAGGAGTCGCTTATACTTTCACATTGAAGACCTTTTATATAATTATTTATATATACCCCTTCCCCTTCTCTTTGTTTATATACTACATCCTATATATATATAGACATCTAGTGCGATTTAAGTATACTTCTTCAACTACTACATCAATATGTATGCTGTTTAATTGACAGGTCATTCAAATTTAAGTTCACATGGCAATTCATTATTACGATAGCTATTACAAATTTATAATATATTAATTTTGATGATTGAAGGTGATAAGATAGACGAACATAAAGTTTTGTAAGATTTACTCTAACAATTGAACATATACTTTTATTTATTAATAAATCAGATTTTCCATTTGAATTTTGAAACAGCTGAACTGCTACATACTGTACTGTTGCAATTGTGAAGTTAGGTATATTAACATCGGTACAAATCTGCCATTGACTACAGTTTTTTTTTAATGAGTATTTTTTTTCTGTAAACCACTAGAAAATACTTGCAATGTTTTCGGAATGCTAAGATTTATTTTGAGAAAAATGAAGATTGGAGCTCGAAAAAGGAATTAGCACACATCTGTAAGAATGATTTTTTTTCTCAGAAGAGCCCCCTTTAAGGTGGTTTCTCTGAAAAGACATTTCTCAACAGCCATTTGACATATCCTTAGAAATTTTCAACATACAGTAAGCGCTCAATAATCTGGCAACCTATATTTTTCTCCCGTGCCAGATTTCTGAAAATTCCGGATTATTGGATGTTTAAAGGAAAAATACCTTTGCCATAGATTTGCATTTAATAAAAAAGTATATTAGTAAGTAATTAATTATACATTATGACATAAAAATTGGTAAGTAACATTGTATTTACATTATTTACTTAATCAATATTGATAGCAGATATTTTCTCAGTATCATGATCAACATCTGAAACTTCTTTAGCATTACTGGAAGGCGCTGTTTTGTCAAAAAATTTGTCAATCTTCGTTTTCCTCTTTCAATCGTATAGTTTGTTAATAATATTTCGCTTAACTTCCTCAATGCAAGTAAAGTGTTTTCTAATGCATTGCTTTTCTCTGCCCAATGGATACTGATATCAATAGCTGTTAAAACATCTTCAGACTTCACCAAATTTTTAGGGGGAGATTTCTTCGTCCGTCATCACAGGTTCATTAGAATCCTTTCGCAAACCACTCCTCAATATCCTGTTCCGTCAACTCTGTCTGTTGAACTACATCTGTTTTAGTTCTGCAAGTGATTATTCATCCTCTGGATTCAATTCGTATTCTTGTTCAACATCTGTGTTTAGCGACGGCCACATTTTTTTCTATGATGACTGGATTGCTCTCTCTCTCTCTAGCATGTTATTCCAAGCTTCAGTGATGGTGAATACCGCATCTCTCAAGTTCATATCTTTCAATGTTTTAGTGACATTGTCCTCCCGGATAACAGCATCCACTAGATAATCCACAGATAATTACAAAAAGTTTCTTTTTGTAATTACACTTTATCATCTTTATTACATTCTGGTCCATAGGCTGAATAACGAAGTGCAATTTGGTAACAAAAAAGAATCTGAATCTTCCATCTCTTGATGATAACTCTCTTGAATTGTTAAAAGACCTTCTCTACAAGAAGGGTTTTTATATCCTATATTTCCTAAGGATGCTGCCTCCAAATTCTCGATCCTTTCTCAAGATATATCTTTTTTAAAAACTTCTAAGTTTCTATAAAAGAAGCTTTTTAGTACGCAATAATCCGGTGAATGAGAAAAAAAGGAATCGATTGAGATATATCTCGACTTTCACTAAATTTATTTTGTATCCTAAATAAATAAAATTGTGAGAAAAACGTGGAAAACATCGATACAGAACTGCAATCTATCGGCAGGTAGCGAAACAGATATTAACGGTCGCTTACTTTAATCGTTGGCCATTTAGTTTAATCGTTGGCCATACGATGCCGCCAACAGTATTATAAGAATTTAAAAAATGCTAGCTCAGTCTGTTAGTTTTATAAGTAAATAAAATTTAAGAAAACACATGAAAAAGATCCATACAGACCTACTGGCGGGATTTATCAGCGGGCAGCAAAACAGATACTATACACGGACGCGGCAACGATAGTTTAATCGTTGGCCGTACGATGGTGTCACCAGTATTATAAAAATTTAACAAATGCTAGCTCGGTCTGTTAGTTTTATATTTCACGATTGTCCTATCAAAACTAAGAGACCGGCAAGCTCTGTTAGGGGTAGGAAACAATGTTTTTTTTCCCCGAGCGAGCTCGGTCTTCCAGGTACTAATAATATTATTCTTAAATGTCACTGTCGACTTTACTGAAAGATGTGTCAACTTTTTTATTATTTTAAATAGGACGAAGTGGTTTCTTCTCGTATTCAGGAGCTGTGTGTTGGCATTTCCAGAATAATCTTCAAAAAAATCAGCAGGGTTCCTCTGAAACTTTAAAAAAACAAAAAATAACCAATTTGATGTTTTAAACCGTACACCATCTTTAGGATACTTTTATTTATTTTATTATTAAGGTGATACTTTTGCATTCTGTTAATAGAAATTATGCAATTTCTAATGTTTTATAAGAAAAAATGCTTTAATGGAAGGCCTTTATTTCTAATGTTTTAACTTTTATCTTTTCTAATTTACTGAATTCAAAATAATTTCCTATCCTCCTTAAAGCGACTAAAACAGTAGATTTAATGAGAAGTTAATAGAATTGTAATTAAAAGTTAATAAAAACATCAAAATGGTAAATTATTTTCTTTTGAATAAAAAGCAAAATAACTGATTTAATTAAACATTATACATTTTTTGGTGCTCTCACATTCTTTATGAAATGTTTTAAACTTAAACTTGTAGTAAGTCTTGCGCAAAGTCTTTATTGTATGTCTTTATTGGAGAAGAATTAGAAATCGAAGTTGTAGGGATGGAAGAAAATTATTCAACAGTTAGCAAAAGCATACTGATAAACTGCTTTCTGAAGCATCAATACATTTCAACGAATCTGTTAGATTAGATTATTTTTGGAAATTAATCCGTTGTGTTGTTTTTGATGAAAACAAAATACTACTGTTAAATAGTGAACGCAATATCACATTGTTCAACGCTATACCTAAATACAACATGAAGTCCCAACGTGGTGGTTGTTGCCAATTCAACTCTGCGTCATTCTACCTCACGAAAGGTTTTTGTGTGCCTATATAGTTCCATTTATCAGAGTTAATATGAAGTACCTGGAAGACCGAGCTCGCTCGGGGGACAAAAACACAAAAAACCGTTGTTTCCTGCCCCTATCAGACTCGGTCTCTTAGTTTTGGTAGCACCGGCGTGAAATGTAAAACTACCAGACCGAGCTAGCATTTGTTAAGTTTTTATAATACTGGTGGCGTCATCGTACGGCCAGCGATTAAACTATCTTCATAGCCGCGTCCGTGTAAAGTATTTCTGTTACGCTGCCCGCCGATAGATAGCAGTTCTGTATCGATGTTTTTCTCACAATTTTATTTATTTACGATATAAAATGAATTTAGTGAGAGTCGAGACAATCTTGCAAATATCGGTCGGCAACATAAAGCCGTTTTTCTGGTGTGGGGAACACATACATGCAAACATACATATATACCCACACACATACAAGATTAGTGTGTTTAATATTATAGGATGACGACAATATTGAATAATCAAACGCCCAGATTAACATGAAAGAAGGAAGAATGTAATTAAAATATTGTTTGTATTAAAAATAATACCTTTCTTGCAAACTTTTAAACAACAAGAACAATTTAAAATTAACATTGTATATGTTTTTCTATTGGTTAGTGCTTGCATTGTAGTGGGTTTGTACTGATCTGTGCTAATCTATAACTTCAATTGATTCGCAACATTGTTAACGCACATTCTCATTGTTATCTCAGAAACATTATAATTGCTTCACAATTATTGTGAATTATTTATCATTTTTGTAGTACATAAATAACTGTAAGGAAATATTTCCTTGCAGCACAGAAATGAATATTTCCCAACAGTTATTTTCAGTTTCTTGGCAACGACAAGTTGTATGGGAATATTGACTTTTTCCTTTAAAAATGTCAATATTTTTAGACAATTTTCGGAAAATTGAGTTTTTCACGAAAAAGAGCGTTGAACTCATTTCCCACGCTGACTCACACTTTCTTACAGCAACTCACGAAATTTTATCTTCGTGTATCTTGTCACATTAAATCTTCAAAATGAATATGCTGCAGAAGAAGTATTTAGTGAGTAGCCTTTAAAATATTTTTGTGCATAACCGTTTACATCGTATATCACAAAATATACATCATTCAGTAAAAATTATGTTATGGCTTAGAATTTTGTGCCTCAAAACTGCAAAATTAGAAAAAGTTATGTTACTAATTAAAAGTCAAGCACATCAAAGCTTAGAGCACTTTGAAGGATATTCTTAAAATGATAATTAAGCTTACGAGTCATCAAAATTCAAGAAATTATTAGCAAAGAAAAGTTTAATAGTCAAGTTATTTGTACTTTAGTCTAGACGCACTACAAATTATATCAATGTTTTATCATCTGATACCACCTAAATACCATGTTTATTTTAAGTTTCATTGAGGAAGAATGACCTAGCAGCATTAATTAATTTTAAGATGGCTATATTTCAAATAATCACGTGTGATGTAATTTATTTGATGTCGATCTCAATAAGTTTTTATGTTCACTGTTTGGCCATAAAAAAAAAAAGAAAAATCTCTTAAGTGAGCAAAGATAAAGTGTGCATCACTACTATACACAGCACTTTGTTTAAAAAAAAAATGAAAATGAAAAAACATCCATATTGCAACAATAATATATTATTTTGTAGGGAATAATGTGAACAACTCACAACACGCAGGCTTCATCTCATCATTATTTTAAGTTTTAATCACTTAGTTAGTAAAAGGTTTGTAAAGAAGCAATTAATTCTGATATGTAATGGAGTATTGTGTGCAGTCTTTGTTTACTTGGAATTCATGTTTTTTTTGCCTCGACACTCCAGAATGTAAAAAAATGAGAACAGCAAAACAAAATGTGATACTATCGCGCAATTTTGAATCGTTTTTATTTATCGTGTATATATAGAGTTGGCTTAGAAAATTAATTCCAGTATTCTTATTCAACACTTGTATTAATTTCGGGGATGTACAGGTTTTTTTGTTGCTCTATAATCTGCATTGTTGAAATGTAATTGCTTTGTGTGATTATAGGCACTGCAAAAATATTAATAATTTAAGTTTTTTTTAATAATTTATATATTTACAATACGGGGAATAACATTGTCTTTCATACACGGATGTAATTGTAATGCCAAAATAAGAAAAAAATCTGTATTTGACATGGAGTGGTCTCCTGTCGCATTTGCGGCAACAATTTATTAATTCTTTTGTTAGATTGTTTGTTTTTGTTAAGTTTTTTTTCTACTAATTGTGATGCAACCATATTGTAATAAATATTTTATAAATCAAGCTGCATCATGTCTCAAGCAAAATAGTTCCACGTACATCTTAATGTATATAATCTATCTCTATTTAATCATTGCTGACATTAACTTTAGTGTAGTAAGTAGGTATCGCATTGGAGAAATGCGTTAAAAGATTTTTTTTGTTTCCACTAATTGAAATTTGGCATCGGAGTTTTACAAACGAGATATTGAAAACAAAATCCGAACGATCAGTATCTAAGTTGCAATTAGGTTTGTGCCAAATATCGTTTAAAGTATAGAAAAGCTTTATTATAGGATATTGCGATGCCAAATTTTAAAAATGTAGCTTATAAGAATTAAATAACGGTTCATTCTTTTAGGGTCAAGGTTAATTAATGCACTTTCACAGAACGTTGGCTTCATTAGTTTGTAAGTCTGCCAGGGAGGTTTTTCGTTTCCACTTTGGTGCTTAATGAAAACGGAAACTAAAATTAAAAGGAGAAATAGAACAAAAAAAAAGATAAGAATCTGAAAACCAGTTAATTTTTTTAAAGTGCCTCTAAACGTTTATGTATAAAATAAAATTGAAAATGAAAACAATTTTGAGATGTTATTGTGTCTTTCAGAAAAACGCCGCATCTCTCTCAGTCCAATTACGGTTAAAGAAGTCATATCTCAATAACTGCTTGTACATACTAGAAAATTATCGTCGCAGTGTAGTTAATAATTTGTTTAGACAATAAGAAGAAATGATTAAAATCATTCCAGAGCACAATACTAAAAGCCCATTTCTTAATTTAATCCTTAGTAAGCGATCTAACAAATCTCTAATATATTTAGTTTTAATCCCTATGGTATGTATCGAAATGGGTCAAATAGAACTTGCCCGTCTATTTGTACTCTATGACGTTCTACGCAAAAAAGGTATGCGTTCGTTTATAAATTGTCTTGCCTTCAACAACTAGTTATTCCAAATTGAAGTGTTTTCAACGCAGAACGTCGCGAAATGTATTCAAAAGGGCAAAGGTCAAAAATCCCCTCTTGATTGATATAGTTCTAAGAAGATTAATGATTAAATAATAGCGATGTTGTTTAAAAATGCCGGGAAGCATCTATTGTATGGGACTTATATATATACAGAAAATACTTATCGTAATACTTAGTTTTAGTTGTCTAAGTGTATTTTTAGTATTCTTTCGTTTGACTACTCATAATTGACAAGTTATAATAATTAGTTTTTTTCACCTTTTATTGATTATTCTACACACCAAAACTAGCACTAACTTGTCCAATTTACCTATGTTGTAGATGATTTTAAGTGAACAGACAATCATTTCATTTATGTGATTACATATTTTAATGTTCATAAAAATATTACAACGCTTATTTTGTAATTTTAGAAATATAAAAAAATATTAATTCTCGTTAATAACACAAAGTGACGTTAAAATTCTTATGAGCGTCATGTTTTCAAGAACAAAATATGAGCGTAAACATGTGCCATGTTTGATTCAAGTATAATTTAAAATTTTAATCATTCTATTGATAATATATATTTGAAACTATATCTATGTACAGAAAAATGCCACTATTTATTTATAATCAAAAGAGAAAGTTTTATGGACAATACCTTAATTGCATTAGCAAATTAGCTTTTTTTTGTTTCAGTTCTTAAACAAAGTGAGTTCATGTAGTTTTATTGTAACTGAGTTTAAAATAAAAATAATTTTTCAAAAAAATTTACATACACATTCAGTACGATCTTTATTCATTTGCATTATAGCATATGTAATACAAAAAAAGGATATACTATTTTAGTACAAATGAAAAGGAGTTTTTTTGTTGCGGCCAGATTTCGGTTTGCATTGATCGTACTATTTACATATATATCTATATCTCACTTATTTTACAGATTTTAAACCATAGGAAATAATTCTATACCAGTTATGATAATTGTATTTGGGACACACTGGGTAGATATACGGTAATAAGGTAACATTTTATCCAGAACGCTTTTGTCTCTTAGTTTACTGTTAACTCGAGTGCAACTTTATATTAGTCAGAATGCATATCACAATTAGTTTTTAGGACAGTGTACGCTTCTTTTCCTTGATACATCGTACTAGCTGTAACGAACGGCTACACCAAATGCTGGCCGTCACGATCGAGTTAAAAAAAATCGTCGAATTTACGTTTAGGTGATCATATCTTTTACGTTTAGGATTTATTGTTTAGGGCCTCATAATGTTAATTGATTTCGCCAATTATTATTTACTGTATTTTATGTCCATTAAATTATTTGAAAAAATTGTTGGTGTTTTATTGATCTCCTTGTGATATTGAAGTCTCCTTTGGACATTCCAGTCATCTCAGGTGTCACAGATGCAATGGCTTTCTGTGATCTAGCCTCCAGATCTTCGATTAACAGGACTCCTGTAAACGTAATTCTTCATATGTCTGCACAGAAAGAAATCCAAGGGATTTAGATCTGGAGATCTTTGAGGCCAGAAAATACTGTGTTTGTTCCAAAGTCCAAATCGGCTTCAATCTATTCCAGCAGCCATCTACAGAACTGCAGTTGCCTTCTGAAGAGGAATCGAGGGTTGGTGAAAGATGTTACAGCCAGAAGAGGGCCAGAAATATACAGCGACCACTACCTTGTGGAAGCAAAGATAGAAAGGGAAATGGATGGAATGGAGTGCCAGAGGAAGTGGGTGAATAGAAGAGACATTTTATACGAAACGATCAAAACATACAAGCTGAAGGAAGAAACCGTGGCGAGGAGGTTTGAAGAGGCTGTGATGGAAGGAGTAAAGAGGGGAAAACGAAATGAGGATGCAATGGATGTAGAACACAAGTGGCAGTATATCAAAACTCTAATTCTAGAAGCAGCCAGGGAGGTTTGTGGAACAGTGAAGAAGAACGGCAATAGGAAGCAAACTGCCTGGTGGAGCCAACAGATTAAGGACGCAATCAAACAGAAGAAAAAGGAGTGGTCACGGAAAGGATATAAGGCATACAAGCTAGAGAGAGGAAGAGTAAAGGACATGGTGGCGAAGGCAAAACAAAAGAGCTGGGGAGACTTTGGAGAGGAGATGGAGCATAAAAGTAAGAAAAACCAAAAGCTATTCTACAACGCACTAAAGACATTGAAAGTGGAGAAAACGCAACAACTGGGACTGAAGAACAAGAAAGGAGCACTGCTCTCGGATGAGAGAGATGTTATGGGCAGATGGAGAGAGTATTTCGGGGAATTATTGTAGAGAGAGAAGGGATTGGAACCGATGGAGGAAGTGACAGAGTGGAATGGAGATGTGGATATTACAGTAAGAGAGACCGTGCAGATCTATATAATGAAGTATGGAAGAGAGAGAGAGAGAATCCCGAAGGACTGGGAGGTGGAGATGATAGTGTCAATCTTCAAAAGGAGTGCAGTAACTATAGAGGCATATCCTTACTAAGTAATGTGTTAAAAGGGTTCGAAAGAATATTAGAAACACAATTAAGGATAGTAATAGAACCAACCCTAGAAGAGCGGCTTTAGGAAGGGAAGAAGCACCCAAGATCACATATTCGCCATCGAGCAAACAATTCAGAAAAGTATTGTAAGCAAGAGCAATACATGCATGGCGTTCCTGGATTTAGAAAAAGCATTTGATAGGGTATAGAAGAGACATAGGGTGTGGAAGATCATGGAGTACAGAAAGGTGGATACAAAGCACAAGATTGTGAACATAGTCCATGAAGATTCATGGACGAAATTATAAGAGAATGCAAAAGGGACACCAGAGAGTTACAAATTAGCTATAGAAATCTGCAAAGTGTGACAATCGGGGTATGTGCGTTTGCAGATGATATCGTAGTGTTTGCGAAAAATTAAACCGACCTGCAGCATAACGTGAATGTGTGGCACGCAGCCCTAAAAAAATGTGTGAAAATAAACGTCGAAAAGGTTAAGGTCATGGCGGTAGCTGCGCAACCACTGGTGGTGGATATCAGGGTGGAGGATGCAAGGATAGAACAAATAGAGAAGTTCGAATACCTTGGAGTGCTGGTTAGGAAGCACGGGCTGCAGGATGAGGACATCAACAGAAGGATTAATAAAACCGCAATATTATACCATATGCCTTTAATACTAAGAGGGAAATCTCACGGGAGACAAAAATAACTGTCTTCAACACTGTCTACAAAAATGACACATGGATGCGAATCCTGGGTGGTGTCAAGGCGGATGGAAAGCAGATTGCAGGCGTTTGAAATGAAATACCTCAGAGGCGTGAGAGGGGTGTCCAGTATGGACAGACTCCGAAACAAGGATATAGGAGATGAACTGGAAGCCCAACCCATCTGTGAGTACATAGAGGGTCGACAACTAAGTTGGTGGGGGCACATGATGACAACCGACCAGTGAAGCGAGTGTGGAGAGCAAGGGTAACGGATAGAAGAGGACGAGGAAGACGAAGAGAAGAATGGGATGGAGTGGTGATGAAACTACTTGAGAAGAGGGATATGACGATGGAGCAGGCCAGAATATGTGCAAGAGATAGAAAAGAATGGGCAATTTTTTTATATAATTTTTTAAATATCTGCAGCTACCTACTTAAAATTCACATAACAGGAAATTTCTCTTAGGTTTGAAGTTCAATAGAAAATATATCATAACTTATTATTTTTCAAATCACATGAATAGTGTAGAGTTTAAAATGTATATAGATAGATTAGATTCTATACAGAGTGCCATTAAATTGACGATATGAATATCGGAGGTTGTATGAGCAGTTTTAACCCGTAAAATGTGTTTCCTAAAATGCAAGCGTATTATCAATAGAAGTTCATCTTTTGTGTGTTGTATCAATTATACAACCGGTTAGAT
>JAWQRJ010004116.1:0-11353 GCA_033557515.1 Diorygopyx duplodentatus
ATTTTGAACCGATTAGAAGCGGACGGACAGAAACAGACAATTCATAGTTACGCGTCAATAGGAAGCACGTTTAATATCATTGCGTTTAATATTTATTGTTCCTTTAATTTAATACAAATTTTGGTCTCAAACTTTACCACGAATTTGATTGTATGTATATTCTCCTTATTACAAATTCTATCATCTATACATTCTATACCATCAATACCGGTTATAGCATCTTTGACACAATATCTTAGGATTTTATTTCAACTAACGCAATTTTCGAAATAATTTTCATGGATGAATCTTTGAAACCACGCGGATTTGGAAAAAATAACAAAAATAGTATAATGCTGCAGTATGCATTGTAGATTGCAGTATTACAAACTATTGCTCAACAGCGACGTCAAAATCATCAATTTGAAATCCGCTGTTTCTAAAATCTCCATGATTTTGCACAACCACCAGAATTTTGAAAAAACAAACACAACCAGTACCTATGAGAATGTCCAAAAATACAGCACCTGCAAAATATGTGCAACATGAGTCTTAAAACTCAAAGAATGTTTTTGAAGAATCATTTCTTTGTGGCAAAGCGAATAGAGGTACTGGCAACCGTAAAAAATATGTTATATTCCCAGGTTTGTGGAAACGCACTTGAAACTCATAGAATCGTCAGGTTAAAGTATATAGTTACATGAGTTTAAACTAGTAATTCATGGTTTATGAATATATAGCTTTATGGGTTTAATAATAATGATAATAATACATACGTCTACAGAGTCAATGATAAATCAACCGAAAAAAATTGAGATTCGAAATGTCCTGTATCACTTTTTCTTTACTTGGTTTTTCAGCAAAAAAAAACAACGGAATTTGCCACGTTTGTGGCTTCTGGATACAATAGAACATAAAATATCCTGTGTATTATTGCACTTCTCGATGATTCCAAAAATAACTTTCTTAATCGCACATTTGATCACTGACACTGACTTTCTTAAGTCTTTTAAAGTCACATCCTTTTACATAGAATTTTGTTTTGTGATAACATATATTTGCAGTTTCTGAAAGTTTGAAATATAGTAAAAATACCAGAGTAAATCATTTTAATACTAGAGCTCATTCGCTACTTTTTTTTAAATATAAAGCAACTTAAAGAATTTACTAAAGCAATTCTACATTTTCTAAAAATTAAGTTCAGTTGTTTTTTGAATTTCTTGTCGGTAGCACTTCAGCACAAGTTAAGTCTACGTCCATGCAGACCAATTTTACACAACTACACTACTTAGAGAGATAAAATATCATTATGTTGCATTTTATTATAATATTTACACTTCAACGTATATTGAAGATAAGGGCGACTTATAATTAACTGGCTTTTATATTTTCCGAAAATGAATTTTACTATTAAATAAATCGCTTATACAATCATTCAAACGAAAAACCTCATTCTCATTTTTTATAATAAAATGGAACTTCTATGCAACTTCGCATAAATTTATGATTAGAAGTGTTTATAACGATCACATCGCAACATTTTCAATTAAATTATTATTATGTAATAAATAGTTACAGCCATTTTTTCCAGTGTACGTTGTTCAGACATATAGTTAAACCTTCACCTTAAAACTCCTTCTATTCACGTATAGGTGATTTTCTCCTGTGTGTAAAAACAAATTTTTTGAAGGTAATAGTTACTACTTCACTTGTTTAAAATAAATAAGCTTGGAAATTCATAAATCCTCCTACGGAATAGATGCATGTCTTAATAAGAGATCATCTTGGTTGTTTATGAGCGTTTTTTACATCTATTTAGATGTATAAAGTACGTTATATTTAGCTTTATTCGCTTTGATGAATATCAAATATACCCTGTATAATTCTAGGATAAACATCCTAGAATGAATATCGTGTCTATTTTAATAGTTTTAGTCCATTTCAACGTTGGTATATGTAAGACTAAATAAAAATACACTTGTTGGAGTAACATCAACTTTTCTTGTAAATTTGTCTATATATCTACTAATATTACACTACGAGGTAGCTTTTGGTTTAGTGACTGTGATTTATTGCAAGCTGCCGAAAGGTAGAAAGGTTATATTTACTTAGCATTAAAACTTATGTAAACCATTTAAAATGTCATTTTACAAACAAATTCCGTACTCAATATAAAAGAAATAGCGACGAGAATAGCTTTCAAGTAGCTTCCTTCTCTAGTTATATGTTCATATGCAGCTTTCAATTTAAGATTGTTTATTTTTTTAGTGGACAGCTTGAACAGAGAACTGTTTATATTAAATATACATAGAATTATATACTTTCAAACAAAGCTTTGTCCTTCAGATGCGTGCTTGTTCTCTAATTTAATAAACTTTGTTTTACAGTTTTTGAGATGTTTATGCAGCTCATTTTTATCTCGGATGTAGTGTAGACTCTATAGACGGTTGAATATTTTTTGTCTTTTCTAATACCTACAACCAGAATCTCATAAATAATGAAAAATATAAATTAGGTTTTGGTTTCTTGCACGTACGTTATTATTAGGAATGGCGTGTATAATTCTTGATTACACCTCTGGGTTTTATTTCTAAATTACATCATGACCGCAACGTTTCCGCTGATATCATTAAGGCTCGGCTTAGTAAAATTAGAAGTTAATATTTCTTGTTTAAATTCGTTTTGCTTGGTTCTTCTTGCAACGATACCACTCTAATTTTCCACTGTATAATCGCAGTTCGACAAGCAATGTCAATTAGAGTTACAAATAACAGATATTGCGTACTTCTTCTAACGAAGAAAAATATTCTGCGCTGAAAACATTCGCAGCAACGTTTTCTTAAACAATATTTAACAGAATTATAGATTAAATGCTAGCAATTATAATAATAACGACATCAAATAATAGCTACACGTAAACATGAAATTACCTACTTGTTTCCGTTATATTTTTACTCAAGGAATACGGTAATAAGAACAAAATTATAAATATATTAACTTTACTTTTGCGCGTGTGTATGTACAAAACGATAATTTGTAAAGTATAGTGTTTGAAGAAAAACAACTACCTACTGCTTAGATTAACTGTACACAATTTACCTTTCGTGTTAGTCAAAATAGACCGAATAGATTAACGGAAAAAAGACAAGTTAGCCATCACGCATATTTGTGAGCACTTCTAAAGTTTTGAAACAAAAAACTCGCGTAATGCCTATGTCGCGTAATATTCTGACGATACCGGAGCCTAGGAATGTTAAGTTGTTAAAATAGTTAAAATTTTTGTGTACAGTCACATGCAAGAGTAATGTTACTCCTGAGAAAATAAAAGGAAATGAATGAGGAAATGGTTCTAAAAATGTTCAACCTTATTCAGCATCTTGTTTTAGGTAAAACAGCTCTTTTAAAATCAAGAAAAAAACTTTTAAAATCTCCATTACTGGACGATATACAAGCGATGTTTAAAAATGGGTGGGAGCGCCTCTAAATTTGATGGGTAAGTAAGAAACCACTTACTTATCCATGCAAAACAGATACCCTTAAGATAACGAAGAATATCGGAAGCGATATCAGCTGACAAAAAAAATCAACTCGTGTGTGCGAAAATGTGTTGTATTAAACGAATTAAACTATTAGGACCTATTAGTAGGACTTTCAGTGTTCGTTTCAATTTATTATAACAAAAAATTAGCGCCATTATGTGGAAATACAAAACTAACATTCGACCATCACGCGAACGCTCCCTATTATAGCAACCTAGCTATAATAAGCAAAAACTCACTTTTTCATATCTTAAGACGATCTTTTTGAAGGTCGGCACCTATCTCAATCAATTTCCCGCGGGTAAAATACAAAAAAAACACTTTTATGCCACCATGTGCGGTTATCTTCGGAGAAGGTGTTTCGCTTCCCCACCACTTACCCAGATCTCGCTAGCTCCCCATAGTTCTGTTCGATGTTTTCCTTACAATTTTATTTATTTACCAAGTTACGCCAGTTATTTGAGACCAATTATTACAGACTTGTCTCGTCAAGCTCTACAAAAATTGAATCAAATTCAAATTCTTTCCTAATAGCATCAACTGTCAGAAAAATAAATATCACAAATTAAAACCAGTATTCACCGCAAGGTTGACTGAAACTTGGAACTTAAATAAATAAATGTTACAAAGAGAGAAAAAATTGAGTTAGCTATCAGTTGGAGAATGAACATTCATTCAAATAATTATAAATAATTAATTACAGCAACTATTGACGTTTAATAGTGATTTTTCCAAAAGCATAGTTGGTAGCAATGCCCTCTGAAGTATCCGTTGTTACTAGTTGTATTTTTATTTATTTTGGGACAAAAAAGTTTAGTTTCATTGTTTCAAATGTATTTTTTTGCCAAAAAAAATTGCAAAAAATAAGCTCTAAACTATACTGTGTCCCAGGTTAACGTGAATAAAATTAGTAAAGTGCTTATGAAAAAAAATGTCAAAAAACCCTTGAGCATGCAAACTTTGTTTTAAAAGTAAGCATTTTTTTTGTATGTTATAAAATTTTTGCGTCATCTACATCACAGCTGTGACGTCATCGAGTCCTTTTGTAAATGGCATCGTACGTTTTTGAAATCACTTTTCGTTGAAATCAACTGTAAGGGTAGTAGGACTTATGTACTAACCTCTATATTAAGCAAAAATATATTTATTTAGCCTTATTAATAACATGAAATATAGATAATGTATTTTAGTGTAACTAACAATGAATAGAAAAGATAGTAAAAACATCTTTTAAACCTGAAATGAAATTTAAGAGGGCTAGGATTCGTATTGCCGGACTGCTATGTCACATTATGAAAAAAAACGTCTAATAACTACTAAACGGTGCGACTCTGACCAAATGTATGTTTAATAAACTAGACCATAAATTTCATAAGGAACCTAAAAATGTAATAATATACAGGGTGTTCCATTTAAAAATCTGAAGTTGCATAGCGTCTAGAGGAAATGCGACACCCTGTATACAGGGTGTCCACTTTTTTAATGGGATTGTATTGGTAACTTTCAAGCTATAATAGGTAGAAGGTCGGTTAAATGGAGAAAAAGTTGCATATCTGAAAGCGCTATCTAGTGATGAAAGCAAATCGGAAATATCATGGTCGGTTCTTGAAATATCATAAAACACAAAGTTCGATATTTTAGTTTTTTGCTTACTCTTAACTATTTTTAACTTTATTTTTTAAAATATCAAATTACTTTATTAAGATTTTTTATTTGATTGTAAGTTCTCTTTAAATTGACGTGATTTTGAATCCAAGGTTTCGTATCACTGGATCACCATGAACTTAATTTTTTTAAATACGTACCTGTATTTTTATGACGGTTATTAAAATACATTCCTATCATGAATCAAATAGTAATAATAATATCATACAATACGATCCAAAGATAATTTTTAGGTAAAACCGCATTCATCCAAATTTTCTTTTCTTTTGGGTCTTATAACTTATCTGAATGAAAATAAATAAGTAAGTAAAAGCAAGTTCAAACAAAAAGAAAGGCTGCATGTTCATAAAACAAGAAAATGATTTTTCACACATAAAAACAACGAATACATGAATTAGTAATCAATTATTAGTAATTAAATTCACTTCATTTTCATTACTTATTTCCTCTGGTTGACATACTTTAGTTTTTTTCTCGAAAAAAATATGCTCCCATCACCACTCGGTCTTACTTTAAATTCTAATTATTTAGGCTGGTATCATCTTAATGAAAAAACAAGAACATAGGAGGCCGTGAGAAAATGCAATTTCGCACACAATATTATTTGGGGAGGCGAAATAACATTTACAAATTCTGGCATGTTTAATCGCAAAAACAAATATTTTTATGCCACAGAGAATCCTCATTTAATGAAAAAGGTGGGGCAAGCCAATATCGTTTTTATTTAAACATATGGTGCGGTTTGTTGGACAACGAATTACTAGGATCGTATTTTATTGAGGGCAACCTAACTCAACTCAAGAATAATCGTAGAGTATTTAGATGAAACATTTCCTAATCCATAGTTACAATCCATGGAGGTCCAGTAGCGTGGCCTGCCAGATCTCCAGATTTAAATCAGCTCGATTATTGTTTATGAGGTCATCTTAAAAACAAAGTGTATTATAGTACAAACTTAACTGTATGGTTGTATGATACGTAGTTGAATTCATGTCAAAAAAGTATTTTAAGGAGCGTCATAAAAACAGCGGATCCAGCGGATACGAAACTTGGGATTCAAAATCTGATTCCGTCAATTTAGAGAGAACTTACAATCAAATAAGAAATATTAATAAAGTAATTTGATATTTAAAAAAATAAAGTTACAATAAGCAAAAAACTAAAATATTGAAATTTGTTTTTTTATGATATTTCAAGAACCGAACATGATATTTCCTATTTGTTTTCACCACTAGATAGTGGTGAAAACCTTATATAATAGGTAGATAGTAGTCTACCTATTATAGTTTGAAAGTTACCGATACAATCCCATTAAAAAAGTGGACACCCTGTATATGAAAATACATCTAGAAGAGAGTAATACTGAAACCATGCAGCTTTTATTTGAAACTGTTTTCCCTAAAATGCTTAGAACTGGTAGATGTGTGGACCACAAACTATATCTAACGGACGGACAGACCAAAGGCCAAAAATGGTACCATTAATCTTAGAATACCATAATTCATCCAGATGTATCAAAATATATCAAATTTCTCTCTTTATATGAGAGAAAGTAACAATTGCTGTAAATTATATGTAATGTGTAAATCTTGGAGTACACTCAGCTCCAGTATGTCGGAAGTTACTCTTCTTGGTGGTGTTAATGAGACGGTTGTTGATAGCAACTATTGCAACAAATACCTTATTACAGATATTGTGCCCTCTCCACTACAGCACAAGGATTGTTGTCACATTAACGAAACTACACTGAATAGTTAGTTTCGTTTACTACAATTGCAGTAACGCTTACTACAAGTGTAAGCATTACTACAATTCCATCGACTATATATTTCACTCAATGTACAGTTCGAAACTTTGTTTCAAAACAAGAATTTTGCTTGTCGAACATCCAACGACAAAGTCCATCTGAAGAACGTGCGATTAAAAAAATCGAAACGCATTGTTCTTCGCATGTTGGAATAACTTCAACATTCGATTGTTTTTATAACCTTCTGTTTATCCTTTATATGTATATTTATGTACGTATAAAATTGGATAGTCAGAACTAGATATACCTAGTACATGTAGTAATAAAGTAATATAGTATATACGTAGTAACAAACTTAATCTCGTCAGATGGTTTTTTTAAGAAATCCCGAATACCGATCAATGTAGATTGTTTAAAACGTACTTTAACGAGTGTCAACACTAAATTTGCTAAGGCATAATTAAATTAGCATACTGCAGCTAACTTAACCAATATACCACTTACTTAAATTATGTCTAGAGACCAGCACAACTGGAAACTGGTTTTACGAATATCTTGCTTTGTATCTGCTGGAGATACTTATTCGAGGTAATGCGTTTAAAAATTTAACAATTTAACAAACAGAAAGGAGGTAAGTTACAAAGTAATATAAAGTCGCAAAGATAACAATGCTTTTAAAATTATCAATATATCGCTTATGTAAGGAAATGAACACAAAAAAAATGGAAAAACTTTAATAATGGAGCGAAGAAGTTCGATCGAGTTTAGATTTTTAGGGGATAGGATAAGATAAGATTTTTAGGATCTTAATTGCGTCAATGTTCGATGAATCGTTTTAGAGATAACATCTAATAAAAATAATTCTTTAGTGCCAGTTTTTAAGTGGTCCTACGATTAAATATATGTCAGATTTCAGTATCTCCACCTTTCGTTAAAATGTTTGACGAAACCACATTTCTTCTAACATGTGATTGTGCACAATTCTGCTAACACCACATTCTTGTTATTTAAACATTCTTGTTCGTAAGTATTATTTAATTAATGTTCTAACCGATATTCTACTGCACGTGGATGAAAATCTACGTGCAGTAGAATATGGTCTTAGAATATGTCTTGTAACCATATATGATTATTGTGAGGAAGTTAGATTCATCGGACCACAACGCTCAATATTCAAGATTTTGTTCTTACAGCCATTGTACATACGTATCGTCGCCTGATTGGAAGTATTGTATGTATTGCCATTTCAAAAAATAAATAACAAACATTATTAAAAAATTGTTCGGTGGTAATGTGAAAATGTACTCTTCTAGTTGCTTTATTTTTCTCTTCAACCTTACATGTTTCGGCAAGTTGTTATTGCCATCTTCAGGGGTGTATACAAATCATTTTTATTTTTAGCTATTGTTAGTGTGTTTTGTAGTTAAAATTAAATTTAAATAAATTATAACATTAAAATCTAACTTATCTAATCTAGCTTTCTGAAGGTAACTTGTGGTAGTTATTAAAATTTGTCTTATCGGTCTTTTGGGCATATCATGTCTTTGGTATAGTGTCTTTTCTTCTTTCATTTGTTCGTATTACAATTGTTTAATTTCGTCGAACTTGTGGAGTTGATTATTTTCTGTAGTTTAACAATATGTCCTTATTCTGCAAGTGATTCATTGTTAAATGAGAATTTGTGTATGTAAATGTGACTTTGACGGGTGATGTCTGGTGTTGTTATTTTTGCATTCTCATATTGTGTTATTTTTGGTGAATTTGTATAAGTTATGTTGTTATTATTCTGCTCTTAAAACTTCCTACGTCTTTTCTGTTGTCTGATATTTTGTTTACGATTCTGCGCGTGTGTGGTAATATGTAATTCATGTGTAGGTGGTTTTTTAAAGTTTGTACGGGTTATTAAGTGACTTATATATCGGTATCATTATAGGTTGTATCTGTTCGTTGAGACATTATATGCTGTTGTGTAATAACACAACATAAAAAGGCAAAAAATAATAACTCCAGACATCACCCGCAAGTTCACATTTACATACACAAATTCTCATTTTAACAATCATTTGCAGAAGAAGGACGTTGATAGATTACAGAAAAATAAAGCAATCAGAAGAGTACATTTCCTCATTACCACCTAACAATTTAATAAAACCTGATTGAAATGGATCCAACAATGAACAATTTATTATTAGAAAAGTGACTTGGTTATTTATTCATCTACTCATTCATGTGAAGAGCAATATGTTCAATCCATCCGCAACGAGCGAATCTACACACTTCGAGTCTTATGTAGACTGGGGGAAAACCCTAAAATACTGCCGAGCTGCAATGTTATTCTTTTCTTACAACAGCATCCTGACTTCTGGTTCATTTTCTTGTATGATTGAGAAATATATGTGGTTTATAAAGCTTTTTAAACTACAAACGTATAAACGCCACAGATAATACAAATTTAAAATTTTAATTGAACTTCACCTAGGTAGTCCATTCACTGCTCTGTTAATTGACTTTTACACTCTTGTATGTTTGTTTAAAAGTGTAATTGTAGCACTGCATCACGAAAGTATTGCACACGTTAATATAGACTGAACGAGCTTGTAGTAAAACGTTTTCAGCGTTTTTTTTTTAATATACACTGTGTCCCCGGATGGACCTATACCTATGAATATTCATATTTTTCCTTTTCAGAGAAAATATATTCTTTATAAATAGTTACGAATTGTCTAGAAATACCTTTGCCACACATAAAATATCGCCAAACCATACAAGGTATCAAAAAAGCCATAATAAAAAAACGTGAAATTGTGTTAAGAGTAAGTAATATTTATTTAACAAATATCATTGGAAAAACATTTTGTTTAACTTGTACCAAACAATAAAATCATATAAAAATCTGCTAATAATAAAAAAGGTATAAAACTACTATGACAATTGATCAATATAACATTGTAATTAATTATGATTGTGTATTTTTACATTGAAAATTCACGTATTTATTTGTCTTTTATAATGTAGCATGATTACTTATTGCTTAGGTATATTCACAGAGGCAATATAAATTTCTTTAAATATCATTGATTACTGATGACCAACGGTGGGGGTCAGGTGAGAGAAAGTCGTGTGAGTGTTTCACACCATATATTTTGATATCTTAATTGGTATTTATGATACGCATCTAGCGCATTTCATTTTTTTTTCATAGTTATACTTTTACCTAATCACTAACGATTATGATTTGTTTGATTCCCAACCTTCAAGAAAATAAAATTGTATGCGTAGCGATGGGACTTTTTCGACCGACTGTACATTTGGAAGGAAAGTAAGTCAAACGCGAAACGCGAAGGTGGCTGTGCCTTGCGTTGCCAACACGTCGTTTCCATGGTCGCAAAGGCGAGCCAATCGGATGCAGTCACGGCTTTGGCGCCGCCAAGCCGTAGTGACAACGACGTTGTAAATTAATAGCCATCTAGCCAGCCGTATGGTAAATGGTAAACGATTAAAATGTAAATTGGTGAAGACGAAACCAGCGTGGATTCTTATTTAACGGTTTTGTGTGGGGAAAAAATGATGCTTATTAATCCTTGCTGAATTATGTGCGTGAAAATAAAAGAAATATATTTACATGATATTTCATATTTCTAGTAGAAAATTTAATGTGTTATAATTACAAGCAAATGCGTATCTAAGTAAAGCAAAAAACTAGAATAAATTATGTCGTATCTATTTTTAGAATTAAATGCAGGTCATTAGAAATGTAAGTAGCTGCTCTCGGCACTATGAACCTTATGTACCACATTGCAACGTTTATTTATTATTGGTCAATTAATGATTGCAGTAACTATGTTGCATGATAAGTAATAAACCGCCAACAAGCCGGAGTTGTGGAATATACGTTCAAAGAAAAAAAAACAAACAAATCGTCAACCTGCGTATAAGCAGCTTATAGAAGTAATTCTATTAATGAAGTAATAATTGCTTTTCAGTAATGGTTTTTTTTCAGAATGTTTACTCGCTTTGCTGTGTGGTAAGATATTAATAAAGACCGGCGTTACGATATCGATAAAACACCCAGCCATAAAATTTATACATTGTTTCTTCCATAAGAGGTTTTTCGAGATAACTTTTTTAAAATGAAAGATATGTTAAATCTGCTTGTACCACGAGAGAGCTTGTTCTTTTCTGCATCCAAAACCGAGTTTTCGGCTTCCCAGTAATTACTCCAGAAAATGTTGCGAGGCAAACGGTGTACCAGAAATTCTTCGAAATTATATATGAAGGGTACAGGCTAAGAAGGGGGAATGTCATTTTTGTCTAATTTTGAGCTGACCTTGCCATCTTGTGGCTAAATGTCGTACTGATGCTGTGACAAAGTATACAGTCTATGAAAGGTGGAAGTCAGGCGATAACAGGGGTTTAATTCTAG
>JAWQRJ010004117.1:0-11353 GCA_033557515.1 Diorygopyx duplodentatus
TACATACAATTTTATTATAAAATTAATAACATTTTTTTATATATATATAAATATATATATATATATATATATATATATATATATATATATATATAATATATTTATATAGAAACAAGATTAGCGCGTTTAAGTATATTAGATAACACATAACAACACAAACAGAACAGAATAGTAAGTTACAAATTTAAGAATACCATGCTATTAAACACGTTATTAATGTGTACAGGTCGAGTTGTATTCGTCAAGTAGTTTGCCGCAAGAATTAATGCCTTCTGTCCCAATGCATAATAATTGACTATTTTCAAGAGAATTTAATGACTCACCGCATCAAATGATTAACTAAAATCAATCCAACGTTGTTGGAACAAATTTTTTCCAACAACGTTCGGTTTGTTCATTTTAGGAATAGGGTACACTATGGCGGCCTTTCAACGAAGAGATACACAGACCTCGGGCAGACATGAATTGATGGCTAAATGACCATGGGGGTCGTTTCATGCCAAATCACCCCCAAAAAAATTCAAAATGTACCTCACCATCTCCGATTTGTCTGAAATTTTCAGCAAATACAGTTCTAATAAAGTTAAAAAAGCTGGTAAAATTATGAATTACTGTGACTTATATATATTTTTTAAATGAGACGTTGAATATGGGTGTACAGCGAAAAAAACGTGTCATCTTGCAGTGGAATTTATGTGTGTGCTTTGAGCTGCAGATTTTTATTTCTCGGCTGCTACATGTGATAGAAAGCTGAAAATTTTAACACTTATAGTTCTTTCCATGAGAAATTCAGAAAAAATACTGTTTTAATGCTGGATCTTCGTATATAATTTTCAAAAATATTTTTATTGACAGTTATCATATTCTGTACGAAAATTTAAAAAAATCAAAATCTATGAAAGTGTATCTTCCAACATGAAACTAATATTTTTTTAAAAATACTTCATACACCATGTTCTTTCAAATGAAGAAAAAAATCAGTGCTTGCTTTAATAATTTTTGAACAAAAAAAATCATTACCTAAACTTATGGGAATTGCAATTGGAATATTATAAACAGTCAAAGAAAAAGTATACAGTATACTAAATTAGCTAAATAACTTCATTAGGACACATTACTTAAGTTCATGCAAACAAGAACTTAAGGAAAAAATAACTACATAAATAAAAGTCTGGTTTACTCCAATTCTATATTTCCTTGATTATACATATATTTGCCACAAATTAATTTGCTATTTTTAATTATCAATGTTCTGGATTGAAGTTGCAGTTGCTATATGTATGTTGATCTCTACAGAGAAAATCTTGCAAGATTTTTCTGGCCTTTTTTTCAAGCTTTGCGACGAAAAATAGTACATACGGCCTGGAGTTTCCACAACACTTATAATGTGAACCAAAGAAACATCACACACATCATCTCTGCCTTATGCCGAATAAAATGAAGGAGTCGGTCCATTTTTTGAGTCAACAGGAATGAAGTTGTGAAAACTTTGAGTTCCAGGAACAGTGTGGACATCTTTGAAACGTTTCTGAAGGCTGTCTCGTGTAGAATCCATTTCTGCCTTGTTCAAAGTGGAAATTGATCTTTTTGAGTTGCAGAATTCAAAGAGTTCAGCTGCACTTGTTATTTGCCTGTCAAGCGGTCGTTGAAGGCTTTCTTTCCTTGCAACACGTTTTGCAGTGCCACCAATTCCATCGCATTCTGTTTTGCTATGACTAGTGGCAAAGAAAGACCACTCCGCTTTATACGAGGCATGTTTGTTTTCAAAAAGCAATCATTACATGCTGAAGTAGGGAGTGCTAGAAAAATAATTGACTAACCTCTTTGTAAGATCCCTAATTTTCTCAGGTTTGAAAATCGTTAGTTTAATTTCTGCTGTAATTTTAATTTTTTGTTCCCTCCCCCTTTTTATTGCCTTGTTTACCTGTTTTACGTTTATTTTCTTTAGTTACATTAGTTCTGGGAATTATTATTTCTGTTTTTCTTATTTTTCTTGCCTGCCATCAGATGGCATCACTTGTCGTTGTTTACTATAAATTATGAGGCTTTTCTGGTTCTGGTTGCTCATTTCTCACTCGAACCCCTTCAGGAAAGACGTGTTTTTTTAGCTCTGCCAGTTCGCAGCACCCTTTTTGGCTACTTGTTGGTGTTTTTAACATATTTCTGCATTTTTTCTGCCCTCCATTCCTATTGTGCACTGAAGAAGAGACTCCATTGAAGTTTTACAGCTGTATGCTTACTAGTGAGCTTTTTTTGTGCTTGTGTACGTTGTTTTCATTTTATTTGCAGCACAAAGAAACTTCTTTCTGTTTATTCCACGAATTGTATACTTTTCTGTGGATACATATCAGGCATTTTCCAATAACGAATAATATTATTTTTTGACAATTTTTCAGTTTTTAATAACAATAACCTTTTCAACGATGGATTGTTAATGTTTTATCGAATAAAAAAAGTAATACTTCTTCGTTTTGCTTTACTTTTTTTATAAAATTTATAATAGAAACATTTGTCCCGATCGTCATTGCTTGAATTTAATTATGCATCCTGTGAGGGGTTTTTAAAACTAAATTCTGCAGTTAACTGGTTAATTAATTATTTAGTTAATGAAATCCTAGTTTTTGGTCAGTAGATTCAGTAATTTTGATCCTTTGACTAGTTTTCACCCCTGAAATGTAATCGAGGAAATATAGAATTGGAGTAAACCAGCCTTTTATTTATGTATTTATTTTACCGATACAGGAAATGTTGGTAGCTATGCAAACAAGAACTTAAGAAATGTGTCATAATTAAGTTATTTAGCTAATTTAGTATACTTTTGTTTTTTCTTTGACTGTTTTATAATATTATTCTAATTGTAATTCTCTGTAAGTTTGGCTAATAATTTTTTTTTTCAAACTATTAAAGCAACCACCGATTTTTTTTCTTTATTTGAAAGAATATGGTATATGAAGTATTTAAAAAAAGTATTAGGTTCATGTTGGAAGATACACTTTCACAGATTTTGATTTCTGAAAATTTTCATACAGAATAGAACTATCAATAAAAATATTTTTTATAATTATGTACAAAGATTCTGCATTAAAACAGTATTTTTTTCTGAATTCCCCATGGAGAAGAAACTATAATACGGGAAGAACTGTAAGTGGTAACATTTTCAGCTTTCTATCACATGTAGCAGCGGAGAAATAAATTCTCCAACTCAAAGCATACCCATAAATTCCACTGCAAGACAACACTTATTTTTGCTCTACATCCATATTCAAGGTCTCGTATTAAAAAATATATATAAATCACAGTAATTCAAAATTTTATATGCTTTTCTAACTTTATTAGAACTGTATTTGCTGAAAATTTCAGACAAATCGGAGATGGTGAGTTAAGAGTTACATGGCTGGGGTGATTTGGTATGGAATGACCCCATGGATGAAAATAGGTACAGTCAAAGTTAATGTTATCAATATATAATATCAATTCACTTTCCTACCATCTAAAGAATAATTGTCAAATTCGTTCACTAGCTTTAAATTATCAGGAATATGAGCAAAAAGTTATTCCTTGTTTATCTGCAATTTCTGTAAGCACGTCGAATTTTTTTGTCTCAAGAATTACGTATTATCGAGGATTCAACAATCCCTCTCAAGAAACATCGTGCATTGTGCACAATTTGAAAGCTTTATTGAGTCATTTCAGAAAGTTGATGAGTCTCGCATTCTCCCGTGACGAGAAGCTTGCATCACGTCCATCACTAATTGTTGACATTGATGACCACTCAAGAGAGCTTTAACATAGTTATAGTGTAGGAAAATTAGGATTGTATGTGGCTCGAGACGTTTTTCTTGGAAAGCTAGTTTTTGTCCAAATATGTTCCTTAAGCCCTCTTGTACCTCCTGAGGAAATCATCGGAAATTGATCAAAATACGTCGTTTTCGCTAAATTAATATTTTTTTTGCATTGCAGGAGGTCGTGATGGGCAGTAATAATAGTGGAAGGGATTAAGTTTAAGATGAAAGTTTTGGAAGAAAAATATATTTTCTGTTGGAAAAGTGCAGAAGAACTTGAAGAAAGTGAAGAGAGGTTTACGGACTTTGAAAGATATTAGTTGAAAAAGGAACAATGGCATATTCGAAATGCTCGAGGGGGTCGAGCAGGTCGAAGTACATGTTCAGTGTAGGAAGATTCAGTGCCGTCGTATCAGACGCTTCGGTACCTGTGTTGAGAAGCAAAATGCCAGAGTTTGATTTCAACAAGTGCTGTCTCTATTGGCAGGGAAAAGTCAATGCGGAAGACGCAAGAAGGCACCAATGAGCGATATCCACGAGTATGTTGAGTGCAAATACTTTAGAAGATGGCTTAGAAGATGCACAGTCATCTTGTGAGAAGAGAAATTACGAATGGAGTAGAATAGTCAGTAACAGGATTGATGTAGAATGTGATCTTGTGTCTATCCTGGCGGATTATCATGAAAGCTGTGATTATTCTATTGCCATCATTGGTTCATGCAACTTTACAATTATCCCAATAGCAATCACGAATCAGTCAGTATTTGCTTTCGTGATCGCGATATATGTATCGTCAGATGAGGCTACATATAGCGAGAAAAATATTTGAAGGAGCTGTTGAGATGTCTGCATTAGATGTTTTGGGATTCTGGTTTCTTTCCGAACATTGGCATCCTATTCATTGATTGCTCCTCATATCCAAATTCTGAAGAAATATTAAATGGTGTAAACCGAACCTCAACGTATCGTGAATGTGCTGGGGGAATCATGCAACAATAAGTCAATAATAAACTGTGAAGATGAAGATGAAAATGACGACTTAAATAATGATAACCACTGAAATAGGAAACTGAAATAGTTTCAAATCAGCGCAAGGGCGTCTCCTCAACGGAAGTCATTAAAGGAAAACAGAATGAATACATTTTCTTGTTAAAAATTATCAAAATAAATAAAAAAAATTTGTGTTTTGCAGCAGAAATACGTTAAAGAGGGAAATTATTTTTTTAGCTTAAACAGCATCTGTTAATCGTCTACCGATCTGAAAGTATTATGGCAATTTTTCGCACTTTTCAATATAGAGGGCATTTTTTTCAAAATTTATGTTCCCCAACTCTGATTTTCGGTTATTCTTCCAAGGAGATGCTAGAGCGTCTAAAGAACATATTAAAAAAGCATTAGCTTTCCAAAATTGTTTTCCATCTCCAAACCTATCTGTCCTACACTCTTAAGAATGCAACATCAAAAATAGAAATTTCAATTACATTTACCACAGCATCGACAGAAACAGTGGCTTGGGTGAAGTTCAAAAAAAATTTAAAAATCTTACTTGCTTAGTTTTAATACTAACAAAGGTCCAAGCGTATACATTTGAACTCCACAACTGCCAGAAAACATAATCTCATTGATATGATTCTTATTGATACATAATGGATATTATTGGAAATCAGATGTTTCCATTGAATTATATTGAAAAAATCTGATTTCCAATAAATCATTATGTATCAATAAGAAGACTTCCTACTTCCTTCATATTTTTTCAAAGATCCTTGTTCTTCATATCACTTCAATTTCTAACTTCAATCCATAGTGCAATTTTAGCTTGAGATGGAAGAATTTCTAATTGGAGTAAGTTGATTATTAATTGATTATTGCACTGTAACACATCATGAACGTTGAAATTTCGTTTTGGAAAACCAAGTCCAACTTATGGACTTTTTCAACTGCTTCTATCGATGTACTGTTACAATAGCTTGATGGGAGTTGATGTGCGAGTGTGGGCTTTTGCATAAGAGAATTCAGTGAGCACTCTCCTAAGTCCGGCGCTGGAAACTCTATTCCGCTTCGATCCGAAAAACGGAAAATCAATCGTACATTTCAATTTAAGCGTAATTGCATTATGACACGGTACGAACGGGTGGAAGGGGGCTTCCGTTTTTATAAGCGTTCGGCCGAAATGGGACGGAATACGCGGCGGAAAATCCGCACCCACACCAGCCCGGAGCGTCGCGTACACGCTCACACGTACGCGAGCCAGCGGAGGCCGGAAAATTTTTCGAAAAAACCAAAGCAAAAAGGCTTCGGCGAAAAACTAGGCGCGGCAGCGCCACAACGGCATTTATGTTTACAGTTTCCATTCGGGCGTGCAACAAAAATGCCCCATAATTTTAGTTACGAAAAAGTAATTTACTTTTTGCTTTAATTTGCATCGCTCAAATGTCCGATACGTCCGTTCGGCCGTTGTATGGAATCGCTTCCCGGGCTGCACTTTTTATTTCCGTTCAGATGCCCTTTTTTTCGAGAGAACAGCCGAACGCGGGCCCCTGTTTTATTCCGCCTGCCCGTTATTTGTTGCTAGTTTGGCAATTTCGCTCACGAAAATGTAATTGAATTTTTGCATTAATCCCCCTGGTACACGTGAAATATTACTTCTGTACGTCTGAACTGGAAATTTGCTGATCGCCGCGACTATTGTGTGCACAAGAACAAAACCGATATTTTTTGTCTCACGTAGTATCAAATCGAGATGCATTATAAAAAATATTTCTACATTTGTTTCTGCAATGTTGAAAGAATGCATACATAATAAGGGCATTTTCAGAATTTATCAACCCGCTAACTTATTGATTAGACTTAGTACCCTTTCATTTACTTCATTTGTTTAGAGCATACTAAACCCTGAAGTGGAAAATAGCAATTGCTTTTTGTTCCATTTTATGCATTCATATTTTATTTAATTTTTTAAAAATATCTGCCTTTTTTAAATTTCTAATATACGTTAAACACTTCTCCATCTGAAAGTTTTACGGCAAGTGGTGGCAGCGTGTCGTTGACGTACAAGCTGAAGAGCATTTATAACATCCACCCTCACCACTATCCACCCCACCCTTCCATCCCCACCTCTGCCGCTGTGACTCACTCTCCCACCACTAAGATAATGGATATCGCTAATGCCGCGCTGCATCTTATTGTTTCTAAAGCGGCCCGCCATGGCGCTGCCAGTAATGGCGGGGGTAATTTACAATGCACATACATCACTTATAAACTTTACCGATGTTGCCACCTTAACATTTGCTTGCGGCGCACGAAGTTCGGCCTGGAGCAAAGCGCCAAGACAAGGAGAGATAGAGAGAGGGGGGAGGGGCGGCGAGAGGGGGAGCACGGAGAGAGAGTGGAGATGATTTAGTACCTCGTTTACGGTCTAACTTTAAAATGTCATCAATTAAGGGACCTTCGAAATTATAACGGACGATGCTGGGCCCCATATGAACGATCGATTGAATCCATAGCAAACAGGCAATTCTGAAACGGAAGATAACCCGTCAATTGGCGGATTGGTCTTTTGTCTGACACGCTTGATTGGGCACGAGTTTGCTCGAGGAGATCGTCCCATGCTTATTACCACTGGTGAGTGATGCGGTATTTGCAGAAGAGCTGCTATTGGCGAACTCGCAATTATTTTGTTAGCGATGGAGACATTTGTATGACACGATCTCAGCATTTACCATAAGTACTACATAATAATTGTACAAGGTATTGAAAGAGTAGCTCCCCATCTATTGAAAAATATAAAACTCTTCAAAATAAAGAAATACTTAGCAAGCAACAATCCTACAGCTGAAGGATTATCCCAAATATATCACTTCAAGTATATTATCACTAATTTTGTACTCACGAGGTCAATTTTAGGATTAACAAATCTGCTGCACTATTTGCACCTCGACAAGAAAATATGTTATAAACTTTAATCAGTAATGGATTAAACTTTAAGGAATGTAGGAACTTTCAAATTTATTGTTTGCTATTCATTTTTGTTTCTTTTGACAAAGATTCTATGATACAATTTTGAGACCACCTTACTTTAATACAACCCAAGACCGTTGCAATGGCAAATGAAACAAATAAATTACCAAAAAAAAAACAAAAAAATTGAAGAAACACTTGGTGTTAATGTTTCGCTATCTTTTGCAGACAAAATCGTCAGAACAAACTGGTGAACAGTTAGAAAAGATAGAATTCTTTCTTGACCAAAAAAGACTTTATAGGATAAGAATCTGACAACAAAGATAGCAGATTACTTATAATTCGGTAAATTTCGAGGAACTTTCACAGTTATCAATTCTGTAACGTCTAAATCGGCTTCTATATTATTATTTCCCAGTAAATCCACCATGTTTAATTAAATTTACGCTTATTGTTATATCAATATCCCCCAAATTAAAGTCTTACTCTAAAAAGAGATAGTTCCGTTATATTCTTCTTATGTAATTGCTACCAGTATGGCAGATATTGTCAATTTAATCTGGATTCTACACAAAAATTCCAAAATGACATATTTTTCATTTAACAGTTTTAAGCTCAGTTCTGACTTTTTCTATGCGGAATGACTCATACCCTGAATTATTTTTCGTGTCTCTATTACATTAAAATGTTAAAGTATTTACTATTATTATTCTTTTTAAATGATACATCCGTTACATTTAGAAATAATTATCAAGAACAAAACCTGTTACATTTTCCGAGTACAAATTATGATATGTGACAAAATCTGTACTTGAAAGGCCTCATTTCTTATTGTAAGCTTCAACTGTTGCTTCGCTGCATTCGGATTTACAACGATGTTAATCTAAATAGTTGTCAGAACGTTTTTTATGAATCATCTGAAAAACCGTTTGTTAGCTAAACCTATGTATTCTCTGAATGAATTCCTAAATGGTTCAACATGGCGGAACGTCATTTAGTTAATGTTTTACCTAATATTTCTTGCAATTGCCTTTCAAGTTTTTATTTTGTTTAGTATATTATGTAAATCATTCATAATCACCATTCGTATCTTGGAAACGGTAAGTGCTACAGACTCGGTTAACTGGAACAATACGGGGGTGTTTATCTAAGATATTCAGACCTTCTTTTGTTTTTCCAAAAAAATGCATCGCCTACCAGATATCCCGAAAAATTTTGTTCAAATGTGAATATTTTCGATATTATTTATCGTATCAAAAATAATCGAGGAAAAAAGTTGTAGATATCAAAACATTCTGTAGGGTAGATAATAAAAATATTTTTTACCTTGCACCAGTTTCGAGATGTGGCCCAAAGTTGTGTTTTTTTTAAATGGAAACCATATTTGATTTCGACATTATTAAATTACCTGATTTTTTGCCTTTCCAATGATATAAGAACTACCCATGATCAAGAACTATGTTTTGTTTTCAAAACAAAAGATTGTACATCTGGTATTTATTATCTTTTGTGCTTTAGTAGATATAAAGAAAAAAGAGTTTCTGAAAAAAACAGTTCTGCTCAAATTTAGTACGTGAGTACATTGCAAAAAAATGAAAAATGCAATAAACATGGTAACAATGAACATGGAAGCAATAAACATGGTAACAGTAAACATGATAGCAATAAACGTAGGAACAATAAATATAGTAACAATAACCATAGTAAAAATAAACACACATTTTCCTACAAAAGATGTTCAATATGGCGGCCGTTTACTTCTAAGCATTTGGTAACACGCTTTTCGAGACTTTTTCTACGATTCATTAATTGGCGAACACTAAGGCCCGGTTGCATAAAGTATAGTTAAGTTCATGATCAAAAATTGGCAAAAATCGTTAACAATGCGATTATCCAATCAGATTAGAGAATTTTGAATTATCAAATTTGAATTGTCCAATCAGATTGCTTAACAACGTTGTTAACTTAACATGAAGTTAACAATGCTTTATACAACTGGGCCTAACAGAGTTAAAAGTCTGTATGACACTTTTGTTTTCATTTAAATGGATTTTTTTTAATATAAATACAACTTTGGGTCACATCTCGAAACTGGTGCAAGGTAAAAAATATTTTTATTATCTACTCTACAGAATGTTTTGCTATCTACAACTTTTTCTCTCGAAATTTTTGGATAAAATAAATAATATGGAAAAATATTCACGTTTGAAGAAAATAACGATTTTCAGTTTTTTTCAGGATATCTAGCGGGCGATGCATTTTTTGGGAAAAACCAAAGGTGTGAACAGCTTAGATAAACATCACCATATTGTTCCATTTAACCGAGTCTGTAGCTCTTACCGCTTCCAATATACTAATGGTGATCCAGTTTGAAGTCTGGTGTGTTCGTGGTATTATTAGTCTTAAAATTACATCTGAACTATCTGAACTATCTACAAGACTATCTGTACGTCTTGTGTCGGGGAACCTTCTTGCATTCCGGTTGCAATGCCCGTAGATCATTAGCACATGCTAATGTTCAGTTACATTAATGTCGCAATGCCCAAAATATTTAGAAGAAAGGCTTACGTTTTATGTGCCTTTTTTGTTAACGTCTCTAAATCGAATCGACATACCTAAAATTTTACATAACCAAATCAACTGGTGTGGATCCGTGTGAGTGATCCACACCACTTTCTCTCACCTAACCCCCGATCTCTAAACGGTGCCACTTTGGGCAAATAAATATTTAACAAGGATTTTAGGATTGTGGCACAAAACAAAAATATTCTGAACAAGATAATTACACAACAAAACTTTTCTTTATGTTTGTTTTATTTCTTGTTCCCATTTATAATACGTGTGTAGAAATATACGACACTGCAAAACACTGAGCGCCATCTTCCAGAGAATGTACATAGTTTCTTTTCACGTAAAATAAAGCATTATACCTAGTACAGTCTTCTTTCAGTCGTCTTACTTTAACGTTTCAATTATTTTAGGTTAAGTAACTGTTGACGTTTGTATTACGAACTTTTAAAACACGTTTTAAATTGGTTTTTCCGCACTGGAAAGGTTAACATGGAAAGGGAAAGCGTAAACATTTTGCGCTACAGAGGCTCGAAATTGAATAAACTTCGACAGCTGGACTTTTTCTTTAAGGCACAAGAAAGTTTTAAGCAAAAATCGTCTGTAGGCGGCACACGTAAGTTAAAAAAATCTACACGAGAAATAACTACTTTCAATCATTAAACAGTTTCAGTAATCAGCTATCAATTGATATTAAATGAGTAACCCCATGTAAATGACGTGATGCAGGTGCAATCACAAGAGGAGGAGGAAGAAAAAAGGGACGTCCTCAAGGAGGTTATGGCGAAGCTTGGACCTCCGGTAATATTCGCCGAAACCCTACTGGATTGACGGAGAAAGTGGAGAAGCTGGAGAAGGAGCTGTTCGAAAAACAGGCCTATCTGGATTACCAGAACAAGATGGAGGGTTGCCTAAGCTGCCTGGAAAAACTTCAATTAGAAGAAGAGAGGCTCATAGTGGCCCAGAGCAAATCTTCAAGGAAATATTTGGTGAAGTACGTGTTTCGAACGTTGACCAAAGGGTTAATGGAGCTTGCTAGGCTG